>CAJPEX010000045.1:0-33591 GCA_905338405.1 Notodromas monacha | reverse complement strand
GGAAATGTGTGGGTGATACACGACGGGAACAGTTAGTCATCACTCTCCAGCTCGATCATGCCGTTCGAGTTATCGCGCGTGTGTCGGCAGCTGACTTGAGCAACGCTGAAACATGGTACACAGTCTGTTGCCAGCCACCAATAGCCTTGGGACAACACGATTATCCTGAGGTTTCCCCATCATGAATGTTGCACGTACGATTTCAACTCCTTGGTTCAGTTCAAGCTCATGTGTTGGGGCATTAGCAGGAACGCAGGACTCGTAGTAAATGTCCGCACGAAGGCCTCCGAATTATTATTTTTTTTAGATCAGCACATGGCAGAAATTCCCTACCACCTGTTTAGCACCGAATATCAGCAGTGGTATACATACTAAGCGTTTCAAAGCTCATATAGGCAGCATTGTACTGCATGTGGAAACATACCCAATCAAAATGCTGATCATAATGAGTGATATTCACACCACTGCTTGAAAAGGCTGTGTTTACATCATGAATACGAAACTTCCAAGGTTTGCACCATTGATTTAATCTAAATTTTAGAGCAAATGTATGGGTGTTACGGTATTCAAGCGATACAATTTGATCTACCATGCTGAGAATCAGAACAAATAGCAATTATTGACAATTATCTTTTGCAATTCATGCAGTACTATCCAGGTTCATTCTGTCAGTGGTTAAGGCGACAAAAAATTGGTATTGTGGGTTAACTAAAGACACACACCACCAAGAAGACTGAAATACAGCCGCCATCTGCCATTATGCTGGCAGGTTTCCTGGAAGAGATTCTCTTAAAGCAGGCAGTGTATTATTCGAAACAGTATCAGCAGAACATTGCTGGCACCAGAATGCCAAGATCCTAAATATCCTGAACTAGAATTTGAAAATTTTGAACAGCGCCAGCAAACTTTAAAAGGGTCTCTGTTTAGGACCAGCACACATGGGCACCATGACATCAAAGAGACTGCCAGAATTAAAGTTTTATTAAGAGGTCCACATGGTTTTACACTAAGTTACAAAGGAAAGAGAAAGAGGTCTAGAAACTATTATCATAGTTGCATGACATCCAGGATTGCGAACTCACATTCAGAGGACTTCCTGAAAATATGTTGAATTGGAAAAATTTTGCATAGAAAATATCTGCACAGAGAGTATACCTACAGTATATAGCGCAGGTAAGTTTCATGCAAATTGAAGAAGGGTCTGCTGGGAGTAGCTAGGACCAGATACTTTTTTCACAGATTACAGTAGGGCAGGGTCACTTTTTTCAGACTTTTACCACTTTGAAGACATGGCAGTGGCAGCATTTTACTGTAGTTTCCTGCAGGGCATGCTTCATGATTTTTCACACTGCAACTCGACCCTATTTCATAGTTTCAAAATAAAACCTACTCAACTTTCAACTTTTTGATAACCTTCAGACTCATGAAATTTCCCCCTCTGAAATGTTGATGTTTCTTCATTTTTTCCCCTTAATTTTTCAAATCCCAGCTGTATTCAGCAGAATCTCGGGTAGCATCGGAAATCGTCCCCAACGTACCATCCTTTAAGAATCTCTGGAATATCGGATGGTGCAAAATCGTTGTGAAGATGGTCCACGTACAGTTGACGCAAGGGGCCGCAGGCATCACTACATTAGTAAACTACCGCTGTTGATGGAAACGTTTTCAAAAAGTCGGTATCCACCTCGTCGGAAGCTCACAAGGCCAACTGTCTTTCACCTGCCTTCTCCACAAGAGCCCCGTAGCAGTAAAGCTCTTTCAGCAGAGGTGGACGACCAACGGTTGAGCGACGGAGTCCGTGCCGCCGCTCCGCCACGCCGCGATATTCGGCGGGTCGGCGATCCGCAGACCTAGACCTCGCTGATGGGTCCAGCAGGTCTTCGTAGGTTTTTCCATGGAAGCCGTAAGTGGAGTCGTAGATCCTGCTGAACGGCTTTTTCCAATGCGCGCCGATCTGCACCTTGGAGCCGGGAAGGTTCAACTCGCTGGAACGGCGGCGTTCCGTACGGTACGCCATCACTTGAGGCGCTCCAAAAAATTCGATAAGTTTTGAGTCTAGAACATAATCGCATTTTTAAATGCATCCACCAGAAGTCCGATTCAGAGGAATAAATTAGAAGCTTGCATTTCAAATTAGACTCGAAAGGGGAACCACGTTGACGAAGAAAAATGGGTTTTTACTAGCGCATAGTCCGATATTACAATGACCCTGATGACCATGAACTAAAATACACTCGAGTTATTCCTGGCGGGATTCTTTCCGTGGGAAAGCTTGAAGATTTTCAAATTTTCTTCTATTCTTTGGCACGTCATGGGATGCTCAGCCGTTTATGACATCACAACTGGAATTCGGGACTTTTGAAAAGTAACGTGAGCCTTGAGAGGTATGCAATGTTCTTACGAATACTGTGGTAAAAAGCATTCGCTCCATTAAAATATATTTATTTTAACTTCTATTCATTATAGCTAATGCACTAAAAATCTCTTTATATAATTTACGTGCGTGCATTTTAGACTCCCGCGCAGCTGCTTGAATCAATATTTTACAGATCTCACTCTTTACACGTACTACCTGGGTTTATCTTTGAAACGAATTTCGGAATTCGAAGTCACATGTATTGGAGAAAAAAAAATAACGGTATGACCCCGAGCTTCTCGGAGCCCGTGAGTGACAGAAGGAATACACTGGTTCGCAGGAAGGATGAAGTTATGTGCGAAAAATTCCGAACGTGAATATGGGCATCATGGCCGCTTAACACGGAATAAATCATTCGTTCACTGCCCCTGGAGAGAATTCAGAGTGACACTTTCTGCCGCGAGACGACACGATGTGGGATACGCGAGAACGTACTTCATGCCAGATCTTAAGCAGAAAATGCTCTATACCTTCTCACTGCCCAGCCTGTTCTCCCGCGCAAAATAAAGCGGGAACTTCGAGCGCGTTTGCCGGATGTTCCGCAGGTAAAAATAGGCATAGGAAATGGACGACGCACACATCCGGCCAACCAGGGCCGACCTCGGGTCAGACGGCGGTAGTCGTGCTGCCGGTTACCTGTCCTGCGTTCGACTGCATGGTGCGAGCCACTTTGCTCAATGATCTCTTTGCTGTCGTGCGCATTCCTGTGACAGGTGAGGGACAGCGGAAACAAGACGCCGAATTTCTCAAGGCTGTCTTTACTTTTCGTCCGAGTTGCTTTAACGTGTACGTATCGTAGGTTGGCCAGTCTCCGTGATCTGTCGAATATCCCGATCACGGAATAGCAAGTCCTGACTTCTGAGAAATCGTCGCAATTCGAGTTGGTCTTTTCCAGAGAAATGATGTCTGAAGAAGACCCGCTCGAATCCGCTCTCGCTTCAAACAGAAACAATGCTCTGGAAAACTTGTGTTTTGGATACTCGAGATTTAGAGCCTAACAAACCGCAGTGGTCGCCTGTATATGCAATCTTCACTTGCGATGGTGCGATATCCATGAAACAACAGAATCACTCTCCAAGTACACTAGCTAGATTGCATCTAATCCAAATCATGTAACTTAATGATACCCCAGAATTATTGAGATATCGGTTTTTTCTGTGTGCTGATGATCTGCACTCCAACAAAGAAATTGAAGTTTGTGGGTCCCATGGAGGCGCAACACGAAGAAAGAAAAGAACACAGCGAACAGCTGTTATTCCGCCGGGTACTACTGTGTATCAGAGGGTCCCTCAAACGGGGCGGTTATTTTTCTTAATTACAGCTTTCGTCTTACATTGTTGTGTTGTCCCCTGTGTCCTTAAATTTGTCCTGGCGTTGTGTTTCTCTAACAAAAGAGGTCTTGTGTTAAAATTCCGTCTTTGATGGGAGACCGTTCTGCTACGGAAGCTTACGATGTGTCGTAAGAAGTAGAGATGTGGCATCTTTTTCGACCTCGGCAAAAAGTTCCGATTTTTGGACCGGTCACCATGTGGTCATTGTGAAAAAAAAAAACCAAGATCATATTCAAATCGTATGCGCCTTCTACAGATCAGTGCAATATATTCGAGTACTGCGTATGCAGAATCCAAGAAGCTGTCGGATAACTTTATGAGACTCGATTTCCACGCATCCTGAAATTTACTTCACTCTTCTTGGAGCAGAAATACGCTCATCATTCATTAAATTTAAGTTTAAAAAATGATAAAACAGCACTGAATGTCCAAGTTTATGCAAATCAATCTTTTCATCTGCTTGCCGAACCAGTGCTTCAATTACGAGCATGTATACGAAGTAAACACTAGACTACTATAGAGGACATAATGGAAATATTCATGGTGCAAAAATCGGGATCAACTTCTTGTGCGTCGATGAACTTTTGGCACGCTCCGACAAAATGGCTCTAACATTTGCCGGGTGGCTTTATCATCGCGTAGACCTTGAACTCAATATTTTTGTCTCGCAGACAAATTGAAACCCGGCCAACCATTTCAAGAAAAATTAGGACTTCGAAATTGCTATTACCAATTCGATAGAGACGGTAGCTGCCGGGAAGTAGAATTTTTTTATTACATCTACAAACTAAATTCTTACTGTATATAATTACAAATGATGATTTGATTTACGAGCGCGAGAAAGATTGAATAAATTGGTAACCTGCACAAATCTATTACTTTTATGTCGAGTGAAACCGATATGATCTAGAACCCGAAGCCCAGATTTAGGCCAAATTACCTTATTCTGTCACTAACGAAAGCATCATATAATTGAGGAACACGTAGTCGAATGTTATTCCTTTTTTCATGACAAGCACATCTCTTAATTGGTCGTGATTTATGGCCTCGCAGCCAGAAGACTTGATCGAACTGAATATGGAGTAGGCCACCGATTCAGACTGATCCGGTAAAAACTAAACGAAGATTTACCAACACATCGAACTGTTGGCTCGATTTCACCTGGCGACTGCGGCTAGGAGCCATACGCACTCGACCAAAAATAACCCTTGCGCTTTCCGTCTCCGATGTGTCGGAATGTCGGTGAGGCACGCAGGAATACGATGACCTAGAATGCTGTTGATGTCTCGTGTTATCATCAACATCTGTGACTCTCCACACAACGCAGTATTTTTCCGGCAGCGAAATGCTGCAGGGATTCAGAATGTCGTTCATCACATGGCATCCTTCACTTTCTCGACTAGATTTTCCGGGCAATCGAAAGAAGCTGAAAATATTACAGGAGGCAACGTTCTCGCAGTAAAATAGACTTTTGGGTTTTGGACGTCTAAATTGGTAGCCTGAACACATTTATTACTGTTATGTCTGATCTAGAACCCAAATCCCAGATTTAGGCCAAATTACCTTACAACAATTATTTATGTCCTTTTATGTCCTCGATTATGTATGTACACACATCTCGTCTGCATTGTATGTAATATACAGTGAGACCCCAAGATACGGACGTAATTTGTGTATCAAGAGTGTCTTGATGTCGGAATGTCTCTAAGTTGAGTATCATTTTCCCTTATAGACTTTGATTTTGATGAATTTAATTGGTTATCCTTTTCGTCAAAAATTAGAAATAAGTCCTTATAGAAAATTCAATAAAATGTTTTCCCTCAACTTCAAGTTATAGAAAACAACAGTTCAGAAAAAAATCTCATAGAATCTGATCTTTTCGTATCAAAAGGGGATCAAAAAGCAAAATCAAAGAATAAGTCTTGCTAGAGTATGCACAGATGATGGAAAAAAAATCTGAAAAATAAGCACAAAATCAGCTTGTTTTTGATTATGAATTAGAGTGAATTTATTATGAAATATTTTATAAATTTTTGTGAATATAAATAACTTGATTTGATCAAAAGACATTAAAATTAGAAAATTAATTGTTTCAATTATTGGGAAAATTTCAGAAAAGTGTTTCTAACTTGAGCCAATGTCAGGATGTTGGGCCTGATCTTTTTGGTTTTCATGTTTCCCGATGTTGAATTTTCCATATGCCGGGGTGTCCGCATATCAGGGTCTCACTGTAAATGATCAGTTCAAGTGGAACGTCATAAATTACCAGAAAATGGAATTAAACGAGTAATGTGAAGCATATATGTGGAATATTTAATCCACTACAAACCCTTATCAGTAACCTCTTTCAAATATTTTTGAATAAAATGAGTTCTGCAATACTCTATATTTTCGTTTAAAGATATAAAAAAGTAAGAACAGAACACTATCAAGAATATCAAAAAGCATTCATCTACATCAGTACATGAAAGGTCTTGCTGCACATCAGATTTCCACCAACAGCTTTTGTTGAGAATCAGCGGGCGGGCACATTGACGTCAGTCTACCTTCCGGTGTGGGATATAATATCCGAAGAATAAATCGAGGCAATTCGAGTCCATTACATAGTAAGTTCCTTATGCAAGGTGTTCATGATACCACTAGGACCTTTTTGTACTTATATATGTTCATATGACCTTTTAAAGTTCCAAAATCCGAACGAACACCGAAACTTTCGACCCTGCATATAAACGACCAAAACTACACTAGATCGTTGCTCTGAAGATCATTTAGGATGTCAGTCGATAAAAATTAGGCAACTCATGATAAATTTGGAAATTTTACTACTCTCCAGGTGCCACACACGTCAAGCTGTGTTTCATTGAGCGATACTCGCTAAAGCAGAATGTAACAACACAACAGGGGACACAGGAATTTAAACAGGACCGCAACACAAAGAGATTGTTTTCTCCAGAACACAATTTTAAGGCAGAAACTACCCTCTGGCAAGACGATGCCTTCGAAGCGATGTGTAGTAAGAAGTAAGAGCTGTGGCATCTTTTTCGACCTCTGCAAAAAGTTCCGATTTTTGGACCGGTCACCATGTGGTCATTGTGACAACAACAAAAAAACCCAAGATCATAATCAAATCGTATGCGCCTTCTACAGATTAGTACAATATATTCGAGTACTGCGTATGCAGAACCCAAGAAGCTGTCGGATAACTTTATGACACTCGATTTCCACGCATCCGGAAATTTACTTCACTCTTCTTGGAGCAGAAATACGTTCATCATTCATTAAATTTAAGTTAAAAATTATAAAACAGCACTGAATGTCCAAGTTTATGCAAATCAATCTTTTCATCTGCTTGCCGAACCAGTGCTTCAATTACGAGTATGTATACGAAGTAAACACTAGACTACTAGAGGACATAATGGAAATATTCATGGTGCAAAAATCGGGATCAACTTCTTGTGCGTCGATGAAATTTTGGCACGCTCAGACAAAATGGCTCTAACATTTGCCGGGGTGGCTTTATCATCGCGTAGACCTTGAACTCAATATTTTTGTCTCGCGGACAAATTGAAACCCGGCCAACCATTTCAAGAAAAATTAGGACTTCAAAATTGCTATTACCAATTCAATAGAGACGGAAGCTGCCGGGAACTAAAATCTTTTTATTAAATCTACAAACTAAATTCTTACTGTATATAATTACAAACGATTATTTGATTTACGAGCGCGAGAAAGATTGAATAAATTGGTAACCTGCACAAATCTATTACTTTTATGTCGAATGAAACTGATATGATCTAGAACCCGAAGCCCAGATTTAGGCCAAATTACTTTATTCTTGTCACTGACGAAAGCATCATATAATTGAGCAACACGTAGTCGAATGTTGTTCCTTTTTTCATGACAAGCACATCTCTTAATTGGTCGTGATTTATGGCCTCGCAGCCAGAAGACTTGTTCGAACTGAATATGAAGTAGGCCACCGATTCAGACTGATCCGGTAAAAACTAAACGAAGATTTACCAACACATCGAACTGTTGGCTCGATTTCACCTGGCGACTGCGGCTAGGAGCCATACGCACTCGACCAAAAATAACCCACGCGAAAGGCAGAGGCTACACAGCCTTACAGCCACTCCGTGCGTCCTTATGCTACTGGATCTTACGACAACTACAGAGCACAATAGTAGTTGTAGACACTGAGAGGTGTGTTGCGTCATAAAAAGGCGCAGCGAAATGCTGCAGGGATTCAGAATGTCGTTCATCACATGGCATCCTTCACTTTCTCGACTAGATTTTCCGGGCAATCGAAAGAAGCTGAAAATATTACAAGGCAACGTTCTCGCAGTAAAATATACTTTTGGGTTTTGGACGTCTAAATTGGTAGCCTGAACAACTTTATTACTGTTATGTCGAGTGAAACCAGTATGATCTAGAACCCGAATCCCAGATTTAGGCCAAATTACCTTACAACAATTATTTATGTCCTTTTATGTCCTCGATTATGTATGTACACACATCTCGTCCGCATTGTATGTAATATACAGTGAGACCCCAAGATACGGACGTAATTGGTGTATCAAGAGTGTCTTGATGTCGGAATGTCTCTAAGTTGAGTATCATTTTCCCTTATAGACTTTGATTCTGATGAATTTAATTGGTTATCCTTTTCGTCAAAAATTAGAAATAAGTCCTTAGAAAATTTAATAAAATGTTTTCTCTCAACTTCAAGTTATAGAAAACAACAGTTCAGAAAAAATCTCATAGAATCTGATCTTTTGGTATCAAAAGGGGATCAAAAAGCAAAGTTAAAGAATAAGTCTTGCTAGAATATGCACAGATGATGAAAAAAAACTCTGAAAAAATAAGAACAAAATCAGCTTGTTTTTGATTATGAATTAGAGTGAATTCATCATGAAATATTTTATAATTTTTTGTGAATATAAATAGCTTGATTTGTTCGAAGGACATTAAAATTTAAAAAAATAATTGTTTCAATTTTTGGGAAAATTTCAGAAAGTGCCCCTAACTTGAGCCAATGTTTGAATGTTGGGCCTGATCTTTTTGGTTTTAATGTGTCCCGATGTTGAATTGTCCATATGTCGGGGTGTCCGCATATCAGGGTCTCATTGTAAACGATCAGTTCAAGTGGAACGTCATAAATTACGAGAAAATGGAATTAAACGAGTAATGTGAAGCATATATGTGGAATATTTTCCACTCCAAATCCTTATCAGTAACCTCTTCCGAATAGTTTTTAGATAAAATAAGTTCTGCAATACTCTATATATTCGTTTAAAGATATAAAAAAAGTAAAAACAGAACACGATCAAGAATATCAAAAAGCATTCATCTACAGTACATGAAAGGTCTTGCTGCACATCAAATTTCCACCAACAGCTTTTGTTGAGCATCAGCGGGCGGGCACATTGACGTCAGTCTACCTTCCAGTGTGGGATATAATATCCGAAGAATAAATCGAGGCAATTCGAGTCCATTACGTAGTAAGTTCATTATGCAAGGTGTTCATGATACCACTAGAACCTTTTTGTACTTGTATATGTTCGTATGAACTTTTAAAGTTCCAAAATCCGAACGAACGCCGAAACTTTCGACCCTGCATAAAAGACCAAAACTACACTACATCGTTGCTCTGAAGATCATTTAGGATGTCAGTCGATAAAAATTAGGCAACTCATGATAAATTTGGAAATTTTACTACTCTCCAGGTGCCACACACGTCAAGCTGTGTTTCATTGAGCGATACTCGCGATATTCGAATATCGAAGACATATTCACAAGTCTTGTGCAGCCAGCAGGCGGCTTTTAATCGCGCATTAACTCGCCTTCGCTAACCAGTTAACCATGGGATCTATGCCAGGACTTTCAAGCTGGTCTGGCATTTATCCAGATGCTTGCCGTCGTATTCTAAATTAGTCGATAAGCTTTTCAAGCTTCAGTGGTGAATCACCTCGGAGTACTCGATCTGCGAAATGCGCGCAATGCAAAAAGACTTTCGAGAACACGGCCTACAACTTTCATCCGCAGAAAACTTGACACTTTCCGTCATCGAGGATGATTCAGAGCGTGCGAAACCAACCAGCAGGTGTCAACTTCACGAAGGGCTTATAGTTTCTCGTGGCTTAGTTTATTCCGAATTTCTTAATTTTTTTTTTATTATTTTGAGCGGATATAACTGTGCACGTTTAGTCCACAAAATTATGTTTGATTGCGATGCTTTTTTTTCATCTCGAGATTGGAATGCAGAACCAGTTGTTCGGGAAGATGCGCCAGAACTTCAATTTTTGCCGCTACTCTGCGATGAATCTTGAACCTTGAAGAATTATTATTTTCTAATGATTCGTATAATTAGGATCCGTGCGGAATATTTCGCGTGGGGGCTTCGACAAATCGAAAACGGTACCTCACGGAAGAGGGGATCGTTTGCAGCCGATGAGCATAGTCTCCTAGAAATGAAGGATAGGTTTGCTCACACCGCGAGGTGCTCGCTTCTGCCAACTATTCGCGGGCGGGCACTTCGGGATTCCATCGGCTCTGGCAAAAGCAGCAGCACCTGGGTAAACCCAGGGACTGAGACCGTGAGACAGGCGAACGAAACACAAAGTTTTCATAGGAGAAAAAAATGAAAACACCCATCTTAACAGCCTTGGCATGAGTGGGTGAAAACCTTTGCCGGGCACCCTTGAACGCAGGGCACACGAAGGAGAATGGAGGGAGGGTCACGTTCAAATCACTTGGAAGGCACGCCATGGGTTCTCAGAAAAATCGCACGAATCGCAACTGAAATCACGAAAGGCTTCCCACTGCAATGCAAACAAAAAGAATCTCAGGTTTAACGGGAATTCCGAACATTTAACCGATGCAAGTACCTCATCGATTCAGAAAAAATTTATTTACTGTAGCAGGACTTCTCAATCAGATGTCGTGTGCAAGGCACCTTGGCAGATGACGCAAAGATTTTATTACCAGAGCATGAATTGTATATAAAGCAAAGAAATTTTTTTTTGGATCATACCAGTCAAATAAAAATGGCGCTTCGGTTAATTACACGTATAGATAATACCCCAGCAACTGATGAGCAGGAGAACATGTCCTCGGAAATAGAAAGATAAGTACGAATTGAATAATTAGAAATATAGTAAATGATGTATTAATTGAACAGGAGCAGTCAACTGAAGAAAGTAAAACGGACATGAAGATTCACTTCCAAATTATGATACTGCATATTGAAATAATTGATTCAAATAGTTCTGGGGCACTTCCAAATTGCTACCCTGCCACTCAACACTAGATTGATCTGATCGAGCTAGGGCATTCATAAATCATACAATTCTGTACGATTCGAATATGAGCGTGAAACAAAGTAAAGTTAATTACTTTATAGTTCATGCTAACTGAACGATAGAACAAAAAAGCTCCATTCTCCGGAAATGAAATTGAAAAACCTTCGAAAAACCACGTGTCTTTTGAGAAATAATTTTCAGAGATCCTAGCGAACGCTCGGTATCACCATGACCATATAAGAGCGCTTGACTTGCAAATTCTTAAAAGCCGAAAAGGATTGTTCTTAGGTTCCCGATAGAATCTTCCTGTTTTCAATTCATCGAATTCAAAAATGTGCAACCAAAACCCTCACCGTTCACCAAGCGAAGATCGGGAAGAGAGGAGAAGGAAATAGAGGCAGTCAGGACAGGTGCCAGCTTGAGCCCAGCTCGAACCAGATAATCAGTTCGTCGAGGTCACGTCGCAAATGGGGGAGCTCGGAACGAAGCCCTCCTCCGACGCCCAACAAAATTCGGGCTGAGTCGCCACCGTGACACCGTCGTGAAGTAGAATCTGTGACAGGCCTGATTCTAGCCCTAGTTTCCGCAGTTCGGTTTGTCCATCTCCAGCGAAAGACATGTGTCATACATTTTTTAACAAGTGATTCGCCTCCGGAATTCGAGTCCAGACCGAAGTCTTCTGTTTACACTAAGAATCATTCCATAGCATCAGTCTGAATACGGATACATGCACGTGTGCGCCGCGAAATAACTTGACCTGCTGAATTGCAACCCTTCAGATATTCAATCATTGCTAAAACTTGTTCATTACTAGAACAAGCGAAAGGGCAGTTTTCTTCTGAAATTTCCAACGAATACTTGATTCATCATCGAAGCTGCAGACCGGAGTTTCTCATCCGTTTGTGCTCAAATTTCTCATTACAAATAAATTTCCTGGTTTGAGCCATTTTTTAAATGAAATTCCTTTGGCTTGAGCTAACCTAAGCTGGCGTTCGTCTATAATTCGCAGACCAGCACTTTCCCTTTTTCTAAATCTTGTTATATGCTCATGAATGTACAGTAAAGCTTATATCACGCATTTCATTTTCCTCCAGATGTTTCCTCGAGCAGCTGCAGAGATCAATAGTATTGCTACAAGAGAGAACTTCGTCTCCGAAGAACACTTGTTGCTGTATTGACTGAATTTTTTTTAATGCATACATTTGTATCATTTGAAAGTAGGGATCTGCCAATATCTCTTATAGCGGGCACTGTGTAACGAAGAAGTCGCAGATATGAATTAATTGTCCCGAAATCAGAGGAAAAACTAAAACCCCAGACGTTTGTGCGGAACAGAGCATAATTATTCAGCCGTGTGCGGCGAATTGAAATCAAGGGTTCTAAAAAATGAAAAAAAGATTGACAAGGGTTACATTTTTACTCGGCCAGGTCGCTGAATTCCAGGGTGCTAGTTGTCCGCGGGAAGTTTTCGATCCATCATGTCGCGAGCGGGGAAAGTGAAGATTGGCTCCCACTGGAAGAAGCCTCCCACTAAGATTTACGACTACAACTACAATTTCCAGCAAGGTTATTATAAGCCAATGGTGGACCATCTAGACAAGAAAGATCGCGGGATAACCGAAGAGGCGCCTGGAGCACAGACGTTCGCCGAGCGAGTCGCTCGCCATTGCCCCGGATGCATGGCGTCTCACGAGCCAGGCAAGGTATCATTCGGCCCGGGTCACCATCCGGATCATCACCACCACCACACTCATCCTCCGCTATCCCACGCCTTGTCCCTGCCCGAAGAAGAACCCATCTCCTTCCGACGAAAGCCGAGAATGTCGCCGCTGCCTGCCGACTACGACGACGGGTTGGACGCGGACCCATTCGGCGGTGCTGGTCGCCGAGGGCGGCCCCGCCTGAAGATGCCTAGTGTGGACGGGCTCGGGGAACCCGACTGGGGCAGCGATGATTTCGGGCTCCCCCCTCGGAGGGCCGGCTTACGGACGCCCGACGATGGCTTCGGAGGTTCCTTGCGCTCGCCCGACATTGACGGCATGATGAGGGACTTGGGGCTGGACAACCCGTTGAGCAAACGCGGGATCCGCGGGAACACCACGCCGGACGTCCTGCTAGGGCGCGACCACGCTTTGCTCCAGCGTGGCGCCAACGCCAGTCTCATGTCGTCCGCGGACATGTCCAGCTCGATGGAGTCGTCCATGCGGATCAAGAAACGCAGCTACAACCTCACTGCCACGACGGAGAGGACCACTGTCTCCAACAGCTAAACGTATTCTCCCCCGAAATCGTTGTAAGTTCGCTTGAGCCGGGACAAAGTCGCAATTAATTCACTTGTGTCGATGAAAAAAGAAGAAAGAAAAAAACCGAGAAATGCGAGCAATCTCCTCATTCTATCGCACTCTTCAATTTCTATCATGCCGTCTAACACACGCGGACAAGACACAAATAAAATTATCTCTTGAGATGATTTATTTTCACCTTTCCGCAGCGTAGATAGCATTGAATCCTCCCTATAAAACATCAATATCTTCAGCGAAGACTGAAAAGAGAAAAGCTATCTGCTGGAAATTAGTGATACGAACTGGTTCGCGGAGCATAACTTGAATTCCTCATTGGGACGAGAGCAAGCGATTTTCGTTTTCGTAGCCAGAGATTTTGTGCGAAGGTGAATGAATGAATAGTTTGAAAGTATGTTACGCGTTTGATGAATTTCCAGCCGCTTCGAAAGTGCCATCAGCTGTGCTTCTCTCCTCCCCTAAACAGACCCCCGCTTTTCTTCTCGCACATTTTCATCCACCAGCAGAGGAACAACGAACTTCGCACCGAACACGGCATCGATTTCGCGCTCAGAAGGAAGTGAAGACCCAGTCCGAGACCCCGATTTGAATAGCATGCGGGCTCTTCCCAGAGTCTCCCCCCAGCGGCGTCATCAAATCGACCGGGATTCGAGCAGTGAAGGAAATATGAAATTTTCGAGTGAGTCCTTCCGAAGACCCAGCCGAGATGCACTCTCGATAACAGCCTGCATTTCAGGTTTTGCAGCAGCCGGTTGTGGATTCGTCCGCTAGGGGAAGCGGCTGTCAGCGCGAAATCGATCGGGTGCCGTGTTCGTGCAAGTCCTCGTTCCTCGCATCTCAATTCACCAGACGACCGAACCACGGAGAATATTCAGAAGACGAAGCTTTGTTCACAGGAGAGAATACGGATGCTTGTAGAACAGGGCTTTTCAACCAGTGGTACGCATACCACAGATTTCATGGTACGCAGGAATGTCTCGGACTTGTGCTGGGGTAATCTCGCATACCATCTGCACACTGCATCTGTTTAAACGTTTGTTTTACATTCAGAAGTACTGTACAGTATCAATTTCATTCGAACATGATAAGAAAAAGCCTCGTGTTCTGCTTATTTTTTATTCCCTTAATAGACTTAGCGGAGGTCTCATGTGAAGAACATATCTTGAATACTGTGCAATCCATGGAAAAGGTTGAAAAGCCCTGTTGTAGAGATCTCGGGATCAATTTCTGCCTCTCAACGCCCACTTTATCTCGGCATTTTCATTCTTCAAATTATATTGCGCTTACGATTGCCTCGCGATCCGTGAGAATGTGTTCGCGATTGACCCGTCGTCGCTGACGGAATGTTTCCCATTGGTCGCATTTTGTGTTTGAACGAACCGACGCGTCGGATTACCCAATTCTTTTCTTTCATCTCCATCTCGGGGATTAATACTGAGAATGACCTGCACTAACCTGGCTTGAGCGACCACGTTTTTTCCTGGCGATGGATGCGGAGCGCGAGTTATTTTACGAGGGGCGTGGAACGATCCTCTTAGGCTGTAGACGTGCTTCCCGGGGCTGCAGTTGCGAGGAATACTTTCACCCTTTTTTCGGGGACGTGTGAGCCGACGATTGCTGCTCCTCAAATTCATTTGAGTATGTGGAATGAATAAAGTTATGCTGTTTCGCAGAAACGAGACTGGCGGGAAGAGTTTTTGGCTGGCGCGGCGTGGTCGAACAGGTGAAGGACACCACCGGGTTCACGCGCAGTGTCCTGTACTATCCTTGACTGGTCCATAGGAATGCGTGCCAAGATTTTGAGGAAACACAGTTTTCCTTGGCCCGGGATTTTGTTGCGACCCGGGTATTTAATTGAAATATGTTTCCTGACTGCAAGGTGCAGCGAGAATAATTGGTACAGTCCTGCTAGTACGAGCCAGGCACACAAATATTTCCTGTAACGCGACCGGCTGCAAAATGCGTGACCAGCGTGCTATAAAAGTTTTCTCGTACTTGATCATCCATCCAAACATATCATAGGATTTTCTTAGACATCCTATTCAAGAATAGAAAAGAACGGGCGATAGTCTGCCCCAATCATTCTCAAATAACGCATGTTTTCTGTGTATTCATGAGAAAATTAGGGTAAAAACACGAGAACCATTACCAATGATTATCCTAGATGAGGTGCTTTCTTCGAGGAAAAATTTTACAATGTGAAGTCCTTTTCAATGAAAGTTTAAGAAGGGGGAATTTTTAATCGCGGAATTTTCTCAAATCCCAATTGAGAACCACATCTGCAAACGATGTGGTTGATCTTCTCAATCGACAGGCCTCTCCGTTTGCCAAATGAACGCGAGGAAAAAGCAGGATCAAGTTATATTTTTCAAGGTCACACGAGCTTCCAGCTTTTAAATATCATGCATGATAACCAATTCAACTTCATCCGTTCCTTCTGTCGCATAGAAATAAGATTTTTTCCGACTCAAAATTTTGTGTACGTGCAGTGGACGGTACAACTCCTTAATTGATGCCTCTGTATATTTCTCAACTTCTTTTTAACCGATTATTCACACTTCCGGGTTCCTGCCAGGTACTATAGGATACTAAACCTCAGGGTCGGTCACGGTTTTGCGGTGACGATGGGGCCAATGAAACAAGCAGGGCGGAAGGCTCAGAAGTACTCGCATATGCGTATATTCAGCCATTTTCCCAGCAAAATAAATCTCGCGATCAAGAGCCCAGCATAAATAAAACGAGTGAATGCCCCGAAATAATTCAAAAGTTTTTCAGAAACCGTCCGTTCCGTACACTAGCCTCGCGGCAAGCTTCTGTCACAATCTGCGCCAAGGCCGTCGTTGGGTCCTCGACGTCGTCGTCGAAATTCCCGTCAGGCATCAGCGAGGACTGCGACGTGCTCTCGTCGTCTTGGTTACTCGGGTGATCTGGAGGCAAATGGTGGTAAATCGCCTCTCGAGCGAAAGTGGAATAATTATGGATTTCCTCCTGAATTTCGGAAATGACATTGTCGAACTCGGTATGGTTTCTATCGGGATTATTGACAGCCTGCCGGAGGCTTCTCCAGGCCTCGAAAATTTTATGCATCGCAGCCTGATACCGATTGGATTTATTCACCACGAAGTCGTTTTCGCATTGCAATTGATGATTCGAGGCTTTGATGCGGTTGAGCTCTTCTTTACATTCCTTGAGTTCCGAATTCTTCTTGTGTCTGGAATTGTGAGCGTAAATGCGGTTTTTCAGGGTTCGTCGGTCTTTTTTGAACTTGTTGCGGAGCTCTTTCGGCATTCCTTTCAGCTGCCTGTTCAAATCTTGAACTTTCCAGTCCCTCAACATGTCTTCCGTGAGTGCTTCAAGGTTGATTCTTTCCCTCTCTTCTTCCTGTTGTTGGCTTTTGGTTTTCTGACGCGCTTTATGAGCACGTTTTCCATGATCCTTCACTGGCTTTTGCGGGGACTCTTGCCTGTCTCCACTCGGATTGGGCGTTCGCATCGCCCCTTTGACCATCAGCACAGGCCTACGTTGAGATTTTCCACTACTCTGCGATTCATTCGGTGCGGATCCGCAGTGAACGGCAGTTTCCGGCCTGAGGCCGGAAGTAGTTGAGGGCAAGTCCAGGCCAGGGAAGGAAGTATGGTCCAAGTTCATCATGTGGTTCACGGACCATTGCACGTTGCTTGCGTCAGCGTCCGGGTTATTCCAACACTCGGACGGCGGTAGAATCACTTCGATCGGGCCGTGTCCTAGAGGACCAACGATCAATAAAAGCACAATCGAATTAGCTTGGATATAAACCTGGCTTGAGGTCTCAAAGCATTGACTATCGTAATCAATAGCGCTTCATCCCTCTAACCGTGTTTACTCAACTATAGGTCACCCTCTTTTCCCAATGTTTTTTTCATCATACTTTCAAGATATACAAAAATATGTGTGCTGCATTGATTGAAAGAATGCGGTCTTTATTCAAATTATAAAAGCTTCCAATTTATGTTTTAAAAATCAGAAAACCATTTCTTGGTGTTATTGAGAATGCAGTGCTCAATTAAAATATGAAAAATTCTCGACCTTATGACAAAGTTCCTTGTGCCGCAATATAATCGTCAAAAGTGATCGCACCTGCTGCTAATTAGTTTTAAAAGTAAATTATTTCCTTATTTCATTCGTTAAAAGGCCAATTTTGTTCTTCTCAAGAATTTCCACACTCATGGAGACTTATACGCACCACAATGATGTTGGCTGTCATTCAAGGATAGTATGCAAGGGCATTTATATGAGGTGAATATCTGTACTGCATAGGACGCATTATTTTAATTTTAAAATGTCTGCGATCATTTTTGTCAAGCGGGGAGTGTGGATCTATGCAGATTTTTGCGGCCTATTCTCGCACGCGACCTTAAATGCCGGAAATGCGGTGCTGAGTCGACTATCCGTGCCATTCCATTCCAACCAAGAGGAAAGTGCGATTAGTTCCAGTCGCAATGAACGCGTTGAATGATCTTCCATACAACTAGAGCATGCAGTTCTGATCTTCTGTCATGCAAATGCGAGTTTAACTCGACAACTGATGTTCCGGAATATCGAAGGAACGATCCATTTTGCTTCGAGGAAATGTTCTACTGTATTTCCTTTACCAGGTTTGTTTGCATGAAGGACTAAATATTCAGTTTTTCCAAAGATGTGGAATTATAACTGTTGTCAACTTATCATATATTCAACGCTCATTAACGCGATACAGTATTTTCTTTCCATCAACACAAACGATTTTCGACTACCGCAGTAGCACCAAAACTATCATCAAAAAGCCATTCTAAAACCTAATCTAGTCCATATTTTCCGTACCAAATAAATACGCATTTTTATATGTTCTTGCTGTCACTAAACGCTTTGAAGATTTTTTCCAGCCGTTTCCGGTACCGAATCAAGGTATTCTTTTGAATCATGAGTGAGGCTTTAATCTTTTCAGGAAAACAAGATCGCTTCGAAGTTCTTGACCGCTGCTATGCTCGTGCAGCAATTAAATATATCTCCATATAGCTAAAGTCCGCTCCACAAAGAAGACATTTTACAATGTGTTTTTAGCTAGAGTTTGCATGGGCTTAAGTTTATTTTCAAAATTTTCGGCTTAAATTCACTTTTAGATTGAATACCTTTGAATTTTACCGTCCCATTCCATATTTATCTTGTACATTTTTCAGCCGACGAATATAGTCACTCAAAAACATCGTAACTGTTTATTTGTGCTTCAAAATCTAAAACAGAGTAAAGCTTACGAAAACAGTTCTTTATAAAGTATTCTTTATTGACATTCGGTGAGGTTAAAATTTTTCGTTCAATATTTCCCTGTCCCTAACATGCTGGTCGATTCAAACCCGTTTTAATAACTGTAGCTAAACACACATATTTTTTCTCCCCTCATTATTTTTTGAACCGTAAAACATGGTCACCTTGAAAAGTTTAGACTGTTGCCATATGCTTTGAAAACTTCATTTGTTATTTTCCGACCCATACACATGGTCACTTTGTTATTTTTTTCTTTCTGGCATGACGAGTTTAGCGCTGCTTACGTAAGCAAAAGCGATTTTAGTCGGTATGTGGTCAAGTAAAGTACTGTACTGTACTTTCTTCGTCGCGGCAGGGCCAAAGCGCGGAATCTATGAGTAGAAATGAAATTTCTTGAACGTACTGTTTAAGCCGAGCGAAGTAGAGAAAACGGAAGAATCTGGACCAGGCTGGGAATGATTCAAAGTTTCCCTCAGAGGTGGAAGGAAATGCTCTGCGGGGCATCCTGGGTGCTGGTCCAGAACGTCTCCCTGTACCCCGCTCATGAATTGAAAAGGAGGAAATAAGCTTTCTTGACATTCGAAATCCTCCGCGCCGATTGCCAAGCCCTGGGCACCCGCGCTCTCATACGGACTAGAGTGAGTGTCGAAGGCGTCCAGAGGTTGAGGATACATCCCGCTTTGCTGGTAATTCCGGGAAATCATGTCGTCGCTAAACACCGTGGACGACACCCCGAAGGTCAAGTTGGTCAAGTTCGGGCTGTGCGACAAGCCCGGGTCGTGGGTCACTGTTTGATACGTCTCGTTTCGGACAGCAAGGTCTATGCATTCGTTGCTGCCGGGTTGGTCGAGCTCGTCCCCCGGGGGTCGCGGGTGAGGATCGTTCGCCAAGTCAGGGTGGTACACGGGTTCATAATTGGGGAATTTAACTTCATTGTACGCGTCGGATCCGAAAAGATTGAGGATATCTGCGGTCTCATGCGGATCATCGCTGTTCATTTCACTTTTAAGGCAAGTCACAGCTCGTCAGGGTGAGAGTTGCCTCAACACGCTGGGGTATCTCTTCTTCAGCAACTTCGTCTTGTTTTCCGAGAAACCTTTCGCAAACCACAAAAGAACCACTTTCAATGCACCGATCAGTTTCTCGAAGATTTTTTTTATATTCTAGAGCTTTGGTTTAAACCGGCTATAGTTGTAAAACCTCCTTGATTTTTTTTTATGGCAGTGCAGTAAAACTAGCAATTCCCAACCTAATGACAGTTCGCCTTCGTCTAGACAAATAAATCCCAGAGATAATCGAATATTTTTTACATCTATTGAATAGAATACCAATTTTACGACTTCAAAAATTACCAAAATTCCCGAAAATGTCCAAGTGTAACAAATATGCCGATAGTCTATTTAAAAAAAAACTTGGTTCAAGTAAATATTAGCCACAAATTGATTTCTCTCAAGGATTCAAATTAGGGCCTGGTTTACTGAACACAATGTTTTTAAAAGCTTGGATGGTTAGAGATCTGCTGTAATTCCTTGTGGATCCCTAATTCTTAATTGCAGAGCCAGCTGTCCAACGACAATTCATCAGTGTTTTTGAAAGATTTTAAAATGGCGGAGAATGTATTGCACAAAAAACTATGAAGTAAATTCAACACTCGAACGGCAGTTTCCAATTACTGCACATCAAGTAAACACCACTGAGAGGTTTGGTAGGTACTGTACTAGGTTGTCAGAAGATCGGCGGAGGTAAAGTGAAACAATTCGAAATGAAGAATATAAGCCTACATGGTTATCCTTCTAGAATGGTTAAATTTCAAGAACACAGAGCAGGAAGAAAATCGCACCGGAAGGAATATACGGGCCTGTCACCCGGCAATCGAGGAATGATGTCCCTAGGCGTGCTGCTCGCCGGGTTTGATCGTCGGCAAAGGGGCACAGCCAGGGAAGGCGTGCAAAATGAATATACAATCCACCATCTTACCCCTCCCATTGTCATAAGGAAGAGATAAGAGCGGTACCGTCGCCTCCGAGCTTCCCCGCCCTCCTGATTGCAAGCATGTGTCGACGTCGAAGCGTCGATCAAAAGTCCTGGGGCGTCGCGCGGAGAACGCCAGAGCACGGCTTGGAAGCCACTCGACGCCTCGTTCGGGACGAAGGGTAGGGCTGATATCGACGTCTCCCCCGAACATGAGTGGCTGAACCCATGCCGAATCTCACATCTGCTCCTGCAATCGAAAGACTATCTGGTTTATGACAACCCCTTGGCAGATCCGCCGCATCTGGGGGTTTTTGAGAAAAGAAAATTGTCCCGCTCGAGATGTTGAGTGAAGAACATTTTATATTACAGCGACGGAAAGTTACGCTACATTTGTAAATTCACTGTGCATGACGGGAAACCTTGGAATTTTAAAGACAAATTGTGCAGACACGAACATTCCTGAATTTTCGGAAATGTGAGGAAAGAATCTAGCGACCCGATTTATATTATAAATATTCCATTATCCCACCCACTTTCCTTCATGTTATCTTTTCTTTTTAGAAGCACTCCGCACAATACTCAAGATTTCTTTGGACTTGGACTGAAGTCAAAAGCCAAACTTAAAATGTCTATCAAGATGTAATTCAACGAACACCAAAATACATTCTTTTATACCAGGAAAACCATAGGGATAAGCTAGCAGATGTACAAGGGATCCTTACCATCTTGTCCACTTCTGCTAATGCATATCCTTGAAGGCATTTCTTGAGCCATACTGGATCGGCACATCTCAAGGGTTCTGCAGACTGTAAGCCCGGAAATCAAACAAGAATCAACAGAGGAAAATAATTTAACATTAGGATGCATGGCATAGAAAAATTGGGTATTCCTATTATTGTATTGTATCGTATACGCAGTACGATAAAGAAAGCACTGTCCACTACTGAACAATCATTTTGTCTAAATACCATCAACTTTTCAGCTAAAAAGTGACTCTTCTGTAGATATTCATCTGAAATTTGCAAATTAGTTCAAATTTTAGTTTCGAAACGGCCCTGCTCCAAGTCGAAAAAGTTAACTTGTTAAGGAACTATATCAGAGTTTGAACCGAACATACCCTAGGATTGCTCATTTGCTCACTTGTATTCAGAGAAAATTTTCATTTTTCTTACTATTCAAGAATGAAGAATTCAATGATTGATTCATTCAATAGAATCATCCCAGCCAAAAAGGAGGGAATCTTGTTTTCCTTTCTTTACAGCGACACCTCTTTTAAAAAAATGAAACTTTTATGCAATGTTATATTGAGATTGGTACGCGTGCCACACTAGTTTTTGTTGTTGTTCCATGCACTTTCGGGCTAGAAAAGAACATATTTTCCAGTCTTCATATTATGAAATACTATTTAATTGATGTAGACTTGTAAAGAATGTCTTTTGTGGCGCGGAGTTTATGTTTTCAATGGTGCTTATTTATTGTGCCCGGCTTTTGTTTTCGGGAAAATCCGATGGTGCAGACTCAGCTCAGGAGTCTGTAACTCTGTATACAGTACATGTACACTTGAGTGGCATGCATGGCCAAATGAAAAATAATGAACGAACTTCCCTTTCTTTCTCCATTTTTTCTTAGATTTAGATTTTTTCTAGGAAAAAAAAGGGAAACTTTTGTAAGTCATAAGGTGTCAGAAAAGTATGTGAAACAACCAAAATCTACACAAGGTTTCCATGCTCTATTACATTCATCTATCGCGTGCTATTTTAATGAAGTAATTTATGAAATGAGATAATTATGAAATAATCATGAAATACAAATTGTTGTGAATAAATTGAAAAAATGTATTCATGAAGCATAACTGATTAGTTCGTGTCGAACTTTTGTTGGTGTGGTCTCTCGCTTATCGTCACTTCATAATATGGCAGAAAAATTTAAACATCTGCTGAAAGATGAATCTCCACACACTGCAAACGGTAACAGTTCTTATTCATAATGTTTTACCAATCATTGCAGCAGTAATTTCTCCCATGAATGAGGCTCAAGGCTGATTATGACAGCAAAAACTGCAGCAGCTCAAAGAAAAAAAAAACAATAAATTGAACACTTGAATTGGGTATAGAGCAGGAAAACTGCTCAGCCCGAGATGAGTTTACTACATAATATACACAACTACAGTACAAGAAATTTGCTCCGCAGGCTTCTCACGGATAAGTGGCTTTTCGAAGAGAAACTCAATATCAATTTCAAGCCTAATACTGTACACTAACAGATCTCCGCATCCAAGTCTCGAAAAACTTCAGCGAAACAAACTGCAGTCGGATAAGTTCATGACGAACTTTACAAAATCATATGGGTTTAAGTTCAACCTCCATTCTTTAACATCGGATTCTTTTATATGATGAAAAAAAAATCTATTAAGAACCGGCAGCTCGGGGCCAGCGAAGCACGGGAATAATGCGTGGCTCGAGTCCCCTAACGAACTATATCTTAACAAAAAGCGGGTTATCTCTTGCCGACGTATAGATGTCACTTGTTGCTCATTCGCCGTCACGAAAGTATAGCGGGAAATCGACCAGCAGGAGAAGGTTTCCTTTTGGTCTTGAGCCAAATCATAAAAATCACAGGAGAAAATCATACGAAGTGGCGGCAGTTCTGCGTATATTCTTTCATCGTAACTTGCTCCTGCTGAAATCACCGTGCCGCAAACTTGATAAAAAGGTTTTGATTAGGACATTTGTATGTATGCGCACTCATCTTCGGCGCTAATCATTGGCTCGCGTGCACAGCAGGGTGACATCGACGTTCTATCCGCAGTTAATCGCGACGTCCGAACGCCTGGGAAGGATACTGATCACGTCACGATTCCCTGCAAGGGTCATGGGCCCGTTGACGAGTACTAACATTGTTAATGTTTCAACGTTTCTAGTGCTTATCAGCGCGCCTCACGGACCTCGGAGAATACCATAAAAAGCGAAATCCGCGGACAATGACATTCCGGGGAAAGCTTTCCAGCGCGCAGCAGTGTCCCGGGTCGCGAACCAGCTAGGAAATTTCTGGAAAAGCGAAAACGGCGTCGCCATACAGGTTCAGAGTTCCGCATATATTTTTCGCTGGTTTCCACGAGGAGGCAAGACTAGAGGAGGAAAAGCGAGAGGGAGAAGCAAGACAAATACGGTCGTCATGAAAAAGTATCCACGCGGAGAAAAGATGAGAGGTGCCCTGGACGCTCGGGATCCGTCGAGAGCGGGGAGGCAAGAATTATTGCATTCTCTGATATTTTGGAGTTTCCATTATTTTTACGGATGCTATCGACCCCGGCCCGGCAGGGACAAAGCAGACGGAAATAAAAGAAATGAATGTCCCCCGTGTTGCCAACTTCGTTGTGTCCCTTCCGCCGAAAAAGCATGATTCTCTCTGAGCCCGCTCAGTTCGGATGAGTCAGGTTTGTTATTCCGTTTTCCGCGCCGTAAAAACTTTCCCGACGGGTCAACTGCTGGATCCGACTTTCCGTCTCTTTCCGTTGTTTTCGTTAACGTTCAACTGTTAGCTTCGATTGCCTAAAACTACAGTAGAACTCCCGTTATACGAGCTGGTGATAATCTTCCCGCGTCCGCATAATCAAATACAAAATAGAATATAGTGTAATGCTTTCCGAAAATTTACCTCAGGTTAAAAAATAAAAAATACTCAACGATTTCCCTGCATATCACAACGCTGAAATCCACGCAAATCAAATCGCATCAGCTTGGGTATTTCTTTGATCTGAGAAAAATAATCCCGTCAAAATAACGAGGCATGTTCAGTATAGTTAGCTTCCTTTGATTGACTTCGAACTTGGGTCGTGTTACTTAAAGGTAAGATATATAGTTTTAGACATACGGTACTGAATCTGAATGTTCTAAAATCGAAATCACCGGAACTGCTAGATGAGGAGAGTTCATATGGCGCAAGTTTTGATTGATACACGTGTGCGACAAGGCTGGATCGCCTCGCGAGTGAAATTTTAATGACCCCTGCTTCATTTGCAGTCGAGCATTGTGCATTCTAAACTTTTTGCATTGCTCGAGAAATATTGACGAATTGGTTTGGATGAAGACGGATGGAGAGGGAGGCAATTTTCCACTAACTTGCAGATATCAGACGATTTATGAATGAGCTGACAGCTGTCGACACGACGCCCATAATTCAACAGGAGTCCTCTTCTTTTTTGGCATTCGTAATGAAACTGTCGTGATCTTCTCTTCTTTTTTTTTGACTGCGTTTATAATTATGACACGTTCAGCGATGTACTGTACTTATGCCTGCTGGAATCGAAACTAGTGCGCGAGATTCCCTCAACTTCGTCTTTGGAGCGTGGCCAAACTGCAGCAATTTACCAGCAGCGTTTCATTACTATTCGCGGGTTCAATTTCGATTTGCAAAATCGATGGCACAACCCGTCAATTTTCTTCCGTAGCTCGACTGCAACACAATACTGTACAGCATTTTGTGACGCGTAATCGGCTGTTATGGTTACAAAAGGCGGGACGATCTTCTAGGAATCCTTTCCTCAACTCGGGTACTTTAAATCTTTTCATAACTTTTGAATGATAGATTTATTTGCGTGAAATAATGGCGAACCAAGTCCTGGCTCGTGAGAATCATGGTTCAGGATTGATCAGTCGCGTTTTTTTCTAATTAGCATGAAATCGTTTCTCGATAATATCCGAGAGCATCATCGTCTTCCTACATTTTCATCCAATACTAAACACGCTACATGCTCGGATTTTGCTTGCAGTGAACTCTCGTTAAAAAGAAGTTATACGAGTGATAAAACTGGGTTACAGGGAATATTGTACTTCGTTAAATCTGGGTTCAAACAATGTGGATTAAAACTATTTTAGATCTGGACTGTTTTGCCTAAAAAGTTGGTGATCTCGCACTTGAACATCTTCATTATATGCGTGTACTCCAAAGTCTCTCCATCAGCTCAATTCAGCAATTAAAAAAATACCGTTTAGATAAAAAAACGACATCTTCATGCTTAGGAGTGGAAACACTGAATTGAGTTCAAAGAAAAGTCAAATTTTTTATTTATGTACAAGAATTTTCCAATAAAAAGAATACGAGAATGAGAACAACAGCATTAAAATTTGATTCAGAGGAGCAGAGTCTGAAGACTTACATTTTAAAAATCAATATTTAACTGTCTCCGTAAAAATGCTGGCTTCGATCAATGGGATGTAGGTTAATCGATTGTATTTAAACCTCTTCATAGTGCAGAATGATTTCCTGCTCCTTTGACATTAACTCACAGTCGGACTTATGTTCTGTTATTACAGTATTATTGTTCTTCAGTTCATGCTCAGGCAGATTCAGTTCCAGGATTGATCATGGGTGAGTGACATCTGCGGTGAGCTGGAGAAACTTGACAATACTGGGACACAAAAGAAATGAAATTCCAACTTAGTGCGCCGTTCGAGAAAGTCAGGAAAATTATTATTACTGATTAATGAATCATTTTTTTGTGACGCAGATTTTTTTGTTATACATATTACGCCTTCATTCATGCGATGTTATAAGAAGGTTCCAAATATTCATACAATATTTTGCTAGCAGAATACCCATTCGTTCGGGATATTCGACATACTTATAGTTATTATTGCTCAAAAAAGTGCGCCCTGGGCCGCACCACAAACATAGTCTGTGGCCAATATTCGAGGTTACAGTGTATGGAATCCTGGGACCTGGGCCAAATTAACATTGATTCCTGGTTTCGACAGATGCGAAGTCCCTCAATCATCCTTCCGAAGGTCTTTCAAGTGTTCTCTCCTCTCAGGAAACGTTGAATTGAAAGGAAGTATCCTTGCCACATTTTTGGAACATTGTTTCTACATTTTTCCAACAGAGAAAATCCTTCCAAGGGAAGAATTTTCGCGTTTATGAAGGTGTTTTCCTCCTGAAACTTCCACATTTGACGGACAGTAATGCTTTTTCCCGTCCTGAAACTCGGCGCAGAAAATCAGTGAGCTGTCTATCTCATGTAAATGCGGTCAGGTATGTTGATGCTTCTGTTTTTGACGCTTGACACAAACTAAAATTGTTCCTACATTGTTCCAACAGAGAAAATCCTTCCAAAAGAAGAATTTTCTCGTTTATGAACGTGTTTTCCACCTGAAACTTCCACATTTGACGGACAGTAATGCTTTTTTCCCGTCCTGAAACTCGGCGCAGAAAATCAGTGTGCTGTCTATCTCATGTAAATGCGGTCAGGTATGTTGATGCTTCCGTTTTTGACGCTTGACACAAACTAAAATCGAATCTGCGTCATTTGAATACGCTTAAAATGTTTCCCACTGGTCTCGCGATTGCCACACGTCCAGTGTGGCGTTGAGGTAAATTTGAAAGGACGGTGTTGACGCGGATGCATTGGCCTGGAATGAAAGTTCGATTCCCCAGGTTGAACGCATTGTCTATATCCGGCGGAACAAGGATAAGCGACTTTTCGAAACTTCCCCCGGACCCTGCGAAGCTCACGCTCGAAGGGAACTTTTCGATCAAGCATCGCATCGCATGAACGGGGACTGATGCTTAGGGAGAAGTTTAATGGGCAGCCGGTCTTGTGCCGTCGGGAATCCTCTTGGGCGGCGACGGGGCGGAAGATGGGTGGCGACAGCGAGCCGGCCCGCGCCTGTGGCCCGAGTGCGAAGTCGTGCACGTCGCCCGAGCCCACGGGGTGGGCGCATAAAAGTTGGACCTCGGGCGAAAAGAACTCACCTCGGATCGGACTGGAAAGTTTGCACAGATCCCCCCGCAACTGCTGGTAACCCAAAGACGCATCGCGCGCCAACTGCGAGGGAGGCACAGGAGCGGAATACCGGGGCTCCGCGCGCGTATCAAGCGTAGAAAAAATACTCGGGAAGTTCAGATGAAACGCCGGAGAGGGAGACATTAAGCGAAATAATGAAGACTGTGTCGGGGAAATTCCGGATTTCGGTACAAATACGGCGCGAGGGAAGGAGGAGGCTCTGGAAAAACAAGGAAGGGCGCGAGAGAAAAAGAAGTCGGGGCGAAATGAACGGAGGAATCGGAGACGGCATTTCGACATGAACCGGTCGTGGAATTGAGAGGGAGCCGAGGGCCTTCTCCGCGTGCTCGAGTGTCGACTCCCGGGTGACGGAGGGAGCTGGCAAGAATTTGAAGGGAATTGCTCGCCCAGGAAAATAATAAAGACTGAACTCCCCTCAATTCCGGCGCGAATCGAGAGCAGAGCCCTCCTCAGCCGGCTCTGGAGGAAAACTCGGGAGGAAAAGTCCGAAATACCGCAGATCAATCCCGAAAAGCCTCATCTTTCATTAAAACTTCTTCTGCCTCCTTTCTGCGCCTTCTCCGGGGTTTCACTGCCCTCAAACCTATCGCGTCTCTGCGGCATGAATGATTCCTGCTCTGTCATTCTCCCATCTTCGCTCCTCCCCGGTCATAATTCTTTTGTCATTCGCCACATCCTTTCACCTCTCCCCGTGCTGCATCCACTATCGTATTTACACAAATATAGGCCGCTTGCGGAGTGTAGGCCACAAATTCACTTCGAGTTGTCACGAGCCAGCAAAAAAGGAAAACTTCTCTAGACGCAAATATGCTCAATTTCATTACCAAAATTTTAGCCTTCAGTTAAAAAAAATAGTAGATGCAAAAACGTTTATTTGCGGAAACATTCTCAAAAAAATTGCAAGAATGCCTTGCTTCCGAATGTCACTAACGTATTGATCACAGTACTGCACTCCAAAATTGGTTTGAATAAAGAGTTTATTCTGGTTTCAAAATCCGAATCATTTCAAATTTGAGACTCAATCTCGATATAAGCTGCCTCCCTCGAGTCAGAGCAACTTCTACACTTATGCATTCAGTATAGGCAAAATCTTCATTCAATTTTGGATGTGTGGCTTGCAGAAAAAAAATGCTGTCATTTTGAATTTTGACGTCAGAATTTTCATTGGCGTCTATCAGAAAATTTTACTAGCGAAAAACTATACTCATCAACATGGTTCACAATGTTGAAGCTTATATTACAGACTTTTTTAAATCTTTAAAAGCGTAAATGTCAAAAATGCACGAATAATGAACAAAATTTAAGGACTAAAATCGAGTTATCTCCGAAGAAGACCTTCCATGTTTGAAAAAATAATAATTGGGTTTCAGGAATATATTAATTTTTTAAACTACTCTCATAACTGAATAGCTTTTGATGTTCGTATTTTGGTTGATATCAAAAACTGTTGTCATAATGCATTCATTTTTATCATACCAATGACTTCACAATAAAAGATGCCTAATTTTTAGGAATTATTGAGTACAGCTTATTTCAAACTGATAGAACGATTAGAAATAGCTGAAATTCAATTACAAGGTTTTAAAGAAGCATTCTCACGTACGGACACACAAGTTTAAGTAGACCAACGGAATTTTTTAATAAAATCTACTGAGGCTTCATTTATTGTGCTTCATTTGTAATGTGGATTGACTGGGTTCAACCATCAACATTTTTTGGTTATGACCTTGCTTTTCGTTCAAAATTATCTGCTTCGCTACACTGTGTAAGTGTACAGTGATTCAAAAGAGAGCACGATTTTATCAACTAGTGCTTTAGTCCTGATTTCTGTTGTTGGCACAGGCATGAAAAAACTTGAGCATCAAAACTGTCAGCAGTCATCATTTAGGATGAATTGGGTCATGCCCGGAAGAGGATACAGTACTGTATTCTCTCCCGGTTAGGAGGAATGACCTCGGGGGTTCACCTTACAGATGGGACCGGGAGGGGCTTTCTTTTTTGCTACAAATGGGATACCAAAAAAGGACGATAATGATCCAGATTACTAATTGAATATGCCTTCCAAGACCTGCGCTACTTCGCAAGCAAAACGCAATGGCTTTTGAAATGTGCATTGAATTACGTGCGGGCCGGGAATGGAGCATTTTTCAGGTCTCGTGCAGTTGAAACCGGAGCCGGAAAATACTGAATAATTCAGCCGCGAGGAATGCATAGAAGGAACGTGTTGCTTGAAATGTGATGGATGGTTTGTAGCGTGTTTGAGAGAAACTTGGACATTGATCGAGGCCGGGGAAAACTTGACTGCGCTCATTAAGCGAAAACTTGCAATATTGTTCCCAAGAGAGTGAAGTAAAGTTTTGCGCAACAAGCTATGCAGCAGAACACTGCCATACGTCGCGAGGGAAATGGTCGCAGTATTTGCCCAATGTTTTTATGATTTCCCTGTCTACGCAGCGGAGAGGAGTGAGAGCTAGAAACTGACATAAGCAAAGAATACTATGGCAACCCCGGGTATTTTTGCAAAAATGCGCTCGAGTTACGCGTATAGCGTGGCCCATCGGGCTCCCCCCTTCATTTCGTGTTTTCAATCCGAAGGACCCCTTTTTCTCTTCTATTGCCGTGGGTTCCCCTCCCAGCGGCACGCTGACAATTCTTCATTTTTCTCCTCCCAACATCCTGGAGGGAGAGAGGAGTAGGAGAGAAGAGATCCCTGGCAAATCCCCGAAAATTCAAGCCCACATGCACCCCCAGTTGTTCCATTTCCCCCACAGCGCCCCGAGTTCACGCGGATTCGGTGGGGACGAGAGGTGGAGGGAAAAAGGGACAAAAAATGGAAATCCTGCCGCCCACGCGCCCGATGTTTCAAATGCTAGACGAACTGCAATTCCCCCTGGTTTCCAGGACTCTGATGAGATTTTCTCTTTGTCTGTGCTGAGAGGGGTCGGTGCTCTGGGATGCACTGGCGACTGACAGGTTGCCGGAGGAAATTCTAAATCCACCGAAATATAAAATCCTGATTCAGTGATTGTGATCCGACTCGGCGATGAACAGCACGAGCAAGAAATTAAACGTAGCAACAACAAGAAAAACAAATTAATTTACATGCATTCCTTGAAAATGAGAAGTAACTATTGGTGGCGTGTTCGCGCTCGCGTATGGACAAGCATTTTATCGTATTTTCAGCTTATCCTCGAAAGATGATTTTTATTAGCTAAAAACCATCCATACGTATGCAGTTCGTGTTCAACATCACACACACAAATACTGTACCGTTGAAAAGGAATTATAAGTTTTCAGAAATCCAGAAAAAGCTTTTTCTGAGTTGAACTAAGTATTTCGCGGAAAATTATGGCACCCTTCCTTTCCTCATAAGCGATAGTATTGAACCGGTGAACATTCTTGTGGTACATTTTAAAGCATGATCACGCTCCTGATGAGCTCTAAACTTCTATTGCACCATGTCTGCAAAGATTTTCCCTGCATCGACACTGTCCTGGTCCATAAAATTTGTTTTCGTTGGTTCGTGTATAAATATTCATTACTACGAAGTTCAGTCTATAATGGCTCTTTAGTCCCGTGAAAGTTGACCCTCAGAAGAAAAATAATTAAAGGATGGCCGAGCTAAATAACAAGTTTTATTTGCAGAGTGCTTGCAATTGGTATTCTAAAGGTTGAATAATGCAAAGTACACTTGAATTTCGGTGAGAACTGTGACATTTCCTACGATTTGCAGCGCTGGCAGAATTGGCCCCCAGAACACGGGCCGTTTGGAAACCAGGGGCCCGACACAACCGAGAGTTGGTAGGGAGAAATGAGAGAGATTTCGCCACAGCTCGCTGGATGGTAGAACAACATACTTTTCAGTCAGACAGCATGAAATCCGAATGAATCATGGAAAGGAGCCTCGGGATCGTGTACTCAAGCCAGTGCTTGACCACGAAACAAATGTTTTTCCCCCATGCTCTTGCATGACACAACGCGTGTCCCAAACAATACCTTCTGGAAGCTCATTCCCGCTTCGCCCGCGAGCAGCTCTCGGGGAATTGAGCTCAAATTCCCGGTAGCATTAATCCTCGAGACGTTTAGACGCATGCCGTTGATCCAAATAGCCCCGGTCATTATTTACTTGTAAGTTGAACCACTTGCATCAAAAACCCGCAATTTCCCAAAATCGCGATTCAAGCATTTCTTAACCACCCACTTCTAAATACTTCACCCCTTTTCCGGGGGCCTCAGGAAGCGGTATGAATCATTCTACTGCACAATGCTCAATGCGATCCTTACCCTCACGTTTGATTCATCACATATGTTCCGTTCCGCGAGCACCAAGGGGCAAAACACGGAGGTCGCATTCCTTATTATGACAGAGATATTTTCCACCCCAAACTGTATTCTTTACCGTTTTTCCACAAAAACTGCAGGCACGAAATTAAAAACACACATTTCATAGGCGCGTGAATTATTTCTAATATGAGAGCACCGAGCATCCACGAATTTTCAAAAGCCAATTTCATTGCAGCTTTATGATTCTTAATATTCTTGGATTGTTATATCTTTGCGTATTTAGATTCACTTCCTTCATACTCACTAATCGGGGATTTTCAATTTTTTTGGGATGGTACCGAAATACTATAAAGATACTGTTTCCCATTGTTCATGTACAACGGGTACCATAATAGGAAAGCACTCCTCGAAGTACCTCCTGAGAACGGCCTTCCATGGCTTCAGGGCTCTAAGTGTGTTCCCGAAGAGGTTTTATTTATAGTTGAGGACATTATATCACTCTGACTTTATATTTAACCTCAGGTACTTCATTACTAAACACAGTAAATAATTAGGCTCATCCCTCCCACCACTACTTTTAACTAGATTCGAAGAAAATGAGTCCACTTAAAAAAAATACCGCTACTTTCTTCATGGGAAATTCCGCGTATCCCCCAATAAGCGCATGTCTTAGAGGGAAACTATGTTTAACAGTAAACGAGGAGCAATGCGTAAAGTTATTCTAATTCTACGCTTTTGTCGAGAAATATGTCGTGTTAGACGTGGACACTTTAGCCTTGAAGGCACGTTTCCACGATAATAGCAGGCAATGAGCCAGATTTATACTGTTGATTGATTGAGGTGTCCGTTCATTTGCATGAGAATAGCGCAAGAACCCTGTGCTTACTCATGATGAATGATAATTCTGCAAGAAGTGAGTTATCGGAACATGACAGCAGTATAAGAAATGGGTTTCAGCCTCGAGCACAGGATCTCGGCATGATTGAACAATCCAGATCAATTATAGGAGAGTGAATAGTTCGCTAGTCTTAAATTGAATTGGCTGGAATGGGAGAATTACGGGCTCATCCTACCTTGTTTTATCAAGACTCGATGGATGCCAGGAAATTGTGCATTCCGTCGAAGACAGAGCGCAATTAATAGTCATTCTTGTTGGCCTAAAACATTTTTGCGCATGGGATTCACCGAGTTTGTCAAGCAACAAAAACACGGGTGAGGAAATAAAAGAAAATGTCATGCACTGTCGGCGGGGTTCCGAATGCACCCTACGCGGAGAGGTCTGAATTAATATCCTAAATCAATATTGGCAAGACAGGGTGAGGTAAATATTTTTCGTCGTACATTCTACGCCTTCCATTTCTTAGTCCGCCATCTTTTTTTTATTTTCTTTTTGGCCTCTGATGGTCGCCACCATTTACCTTTTATTTGCATTAAAAACAGTAACTAACGTAAGAGTACTGTCTCTAGGTAGTAGCGCACATCACAAGAAAGGCCGGAGATTTTCTGCTCAGCTCCAGTTTGAACGTGCCCTTGTTTTACGAGATCCTGTCAGATTTCCGAAGACTTCAAAGAATTTTGTTGTTGCTGAGGGTTTCGATCCAAAAATTATTTTCGACATGTCAACTTCTCGCAAGGTTCAATTCCACTCTTTCTCGTAATAGGAAAAAAACATCGCTATTCGCTTATGGCTCGTTCGTTATACTGTATTTGGTTCAAATGATTAGAATCACTTTCGTAATCTCATCCATAATTTGATGATTATTGCGGTAAATTGCTGGGTGCCGCGCGGAAACTGCAGGGTGATATTGAAATATCCATTGCATGATGACTGGTTCGAATAATATTTCATTTTCTGATTGTCGCACTGTATTTTCGCACGCGATGTTAGGAAAAGTAAAAATAC
>CAJPEX010000044.1:94258-251792 GCA_905338405.1 Notodromas monacha | reverse complement strand
AATATAATTACTAATCAAAATTGCAGACTGAAGACGTCTTGAAAATTTTGCAATTTTCACTTTTTATGGTCTTAATTTTTTGGTGGTGAGCTTTCATGCTGTCTTGGCGGGCCAGATGAAAAGCCTCTGCGGGACAGATCTGGCCCGCGGGCCGTATCTTGGGCACCCCTGAGTTAGATTCTGGTTGGTCGACAGTTTCCGTTTTCAAATGCGAGTGGATCAGAAAGAGTTGCACCGTTATTGAACGGAAGGATTGATGTGGAATCGTAAGCAATCGTTCGGCGTCGATTTGGTATTTCTTTTAATTGAAGACAAGTGTGCCGATAACTGATGCATACTGTATTTAAAGTTATCTGGTACCTCGAGTTGAAATTATGAATAACCTGACGAATATGAACTCCTCTATTTGGGTTACTTCCCTATAATTTTTTCGTTGCTGATTTTTTAAAATACTGTACGATGAGTGTACACTACTCGTGATTTTTCTCTTAATTCGTTCATTATGTTGAGCTCCGCAAAATTAATTGAACTCCAGTTTTTAAATTAATTTCCGTGTACAGTACTTCGATATACGGTACAATTGTCAATACCGCACTGTACTTGAGATTGAATGGAAACAAAGCAGTCTGTAATTTTACGTCCCGACGCATAATTTCCCTCTCGACGGATTGTATATTGAGCGGCAATTCACGTCAAAATCTGATCCTTCGTTTATCAAGGGTCATTGGTGAATCTTCGAAAGTTTTTATCAGTGAAAGACTTTTTAATTATTGATCTTACTGTTGGAGGCTCATGGCTGTTCGAATCCTAAGCTTACTGTACAGTACTGTACTCGAATATCTTGCAAGGCATCCTTCATCCTCTGAAGTCATAGAAAATTCGGGCGAAAATCGTTACAACCTTGATACAGACGCAGAAATGACTTTCCAAAAATTTCATGGGTATCAAATGACGGATTTAGGCTTTCAAAAATATTGAAAAAGTCCGCTATTTTTAACTTCGTTCGTGTTAGAGGGATTCCTATCTAAATCATACCATCTAGAGCGGTAAAATTCTTCTTGGTTTAATGTAGCCGGATTACTTTCACTGAATAGTATTTTCAAAATTATTTGGACGCGTGAAAAGTCAGCCGTTTTATTGTTACGTTATTTTTTCATTTCGAGCTATAAATTCGAATCTCCTTGATTCATTCTCTATCGCGAAAAATATTAACGCATTATTCCCCGCCCGGAAGTCGTCGAAACGTGACGAATGCTTTTGCGTAGGTGAACATGCGCCGTATTTCGGTAACGGCACCGTGAGCTAAGGAGAAAAAAAAATGAACGAAAAGAGATACGATCCTGTGGCATCGGAAAGGTGGGACGCACGCAGACACCTGCGTGGCCTCTTAAATTCATTTCTTTTTCTCCGTCTTCCATTCCGACTCAAAAAACTCCTTCGAGATCCATCTTTTCATTCGTGGTTGCTCTATATGTTCCATCTTTCTTTTCCTTTTTCTGCGAGAAAGGATATCCAGTACCGGAAGTGGGTTTCTGGTTTGTGGTCCTTTTGAGCTGATGCTTTCTCGAGTACTGAGCTCGGGTGTGCGTAACTTTTCTCCTGCATTCACTTCCGCCACTCCTCGCGTTCCGTGTTAATGAATCGTTGCAGCACTCGTGTCGTGTGCGTGTGTTCAGGTATTCGAAGGAAATTTGTAACGATTTTCTAGTTGCCATTATCCTCTAAAATCACGGTTTTGTTTTGGAAGTACTGTATTTGTTTGATAAATGAATTCATGAGTTCTGTTTTTGCGGTTTCAGCATAGGGTCTAGTCATCTAGTGTGATGCACAAGCTATTTTGCTTGAGGCTCGATGCGATATTTTCAGATGACCAGGAAAACTTTGACTTGTTGGAAAATTTCTGCGTTCTGACGCGAGATCGCGTGTTTGCTAGAGATTGTCCGCGAAGTTCTGTTTTGTTCCTTAAAATTCATTTCCATCTGTCGACAAGTTTCTAAGTGAGAATCCGTCTGACCACGAATTGACAAGACATTCAGCGGGTCCATTTTCATTTGCTATAGATTTTATTGAATTTCAGCCCTGATTTAAGCAATGTCATGCTCATGAATTCTCCTTTTTGAAAACAACCTAATTATTCAGTACGCTGAGATACAAGTTGCTGAAGTTAGACCACCGTTTTCATCAGAACATGAGTTCAAGATTGTGGACATTTCTATCGTGCTCATTTTTTAATCATTCCAAGTAATGTGAAGCTTTAGAGTTTAGACAGTCGGAAAATTTATTTAACGCGCAAGTATTGAAGGTAAGCACTTTTTCTCCCGCTTTTAGCATGCCCTTAGTATTCTTATACTTACGTGACATCGTATAAGAATTTGCAGAACTTGAGTTAACTGATCTTACTTTGCAATTATAATTTAAAACATCATTGAATCAGTCCAAATAGCGTCACACTAGGCGATTACAAATCAAGAATTACCCTGCGTGTTCCACCAAAATAAAACAGCGAAGTCGGGATTGTTCCTTATTTTTTGTGTATATTTTGTGTTTCCGAGTCAAATAATTTTCTTCGAGTTTTTCTTTGATCAAAGATAAATTTTTTCCATCCATGTTACTGTGCGCTTCGAGAAGATTGCTGTGACAAACAAATTTCGGGATTCGCTTGGCGTTTGAGAATATTTCGCCAAACCTTGATTGAATGTTCGTTGAGCTAATGCGTGACGTCGTTGATTTGATTTGCAGGTGAGAACAACCCGTTTCAGTACTTGGAATACAGAAGTCTGAACATAGATGAGCAAGTGGTGTCGCGTATTATGTGGCTCATCGATGACCCGAAACACTTCCATAAAGGTCAGTGCACTTCCGGCTAAGACTCCACATCGTCACGGAGCGTGCGTCAGAATGAATGACGGCTTACTTTTTTTTCTCCTCCTCTTTCTATTTATCTCTCCTTCCTTTTTTTTTCTGCTTCTGCTTCGATGCATGGAAATGAAAGCAGATGTTACAGAAGTGTGCTTCAAGTACTTCCACGGTGAAGACGGAATAGTGACGGCGACATCCCCGGTGGTTCAGGTTCACAATCCGTTTGCGAGTGTTGCTTCGTCGGCGTCGCCGAAGTCGCGGGACTCGCCGCCGATCGTGGGCAGCGGAGACGCTTCTGAGGCGCCGAGCGTCGACACGGCGTCGCAATCCGGATCCGGACGACAGTCGGTGGAGAACGGGCTGGATTCGCTGTCGGACTCGGACTGCGTCGTGCCTGTCATCGTTGGCTCGACAGCTGCGTCAAAGGGACCCGCGGGACGCATGAAGGATGGCGACTTCGCGTGGATAACCATCACGGGTAGGTGAAACCCTTTCTCGCTCGACACGCGTTATTCTTGACGCAATTGCTTCGTGCTCGCATCCTTTTTATTTTATTTTGTTTCGTTTATTTTCTTGTGATTCCTTGTTTGTCTGATTGGATTCATTCTTGGACAGTAAGTGATATGGTGCGATGGACGTATGGTGCAGAGAACGATTCATGCGATGAAGGCGCGTTCTCCTCCAAAAGCTAACTCTCACAACAAACAGCGTCTCATTCAGCGAATTCTGTGTTCGTGTTGAAAATTTATCCAGAGTTTAACAGGTCCTATTAGAAAACCGTCAGAACTAGCAAGAGTTACCAACGGGAAACAGTTACCATTTTTTGGACCGCTAATACGTATTCATGTTAACCGCAGTTAACCACTTATTTCATGGTTTTTTGCAGCGTTTTTCAGGGAAATCTCTAATTTTTGAAGATTTTTTTTTTTTTTTTTTTGCTCCTGATTCTTTTCAAGTTCGTTGAAGACTTTCGTGTAGTGGTCGCTTTAGGAATTCACTGTAGGTGAAACTTGGGGTTTTTTTTAGGTAAGTCGAGTCCTACTGAACTGATGTGGAACTATAAATCGAAAGTCTTTTCATGCTATATTTTTACGTGTTATCCATTTCTCATATTTCAGTTGTGAAGAATTCATGTTTTCCCGTACGTTTCTAAGAGGAAACCTGTCCCATTCCACGAATATTTAGATTTTTAAATGAATATTGTTAAAAAATATTGTCACTCTTCCGTCTTCGTTGTACAGTAGTTTACTGCTCTTCGATGATGGGGAATTTGATAAAGTGCGACGGTTGATTCGCAATTTCAAACCGACCTCATATGTCGAAATGTTAGCACCCTCTTTTTTTCGTTCTCAGTGTCATATTCGATTTTAAAAGTTTCAGTGCTCCTAACCTGAGATTAAACCAAAGTCGGTAATCATTCGGCGGCGTTGGAATATCAGAAAAGCATTTTAGCTGGGGAATAATGTGTATAGAAGTAAATGCTAAATTACTTTACGGTGGATCCGTTTTGTGATATTGAAGACTAACGCTGAGTGGAACCGAGAAGAGGCAATTTATAACCTTAGTTGATTTTAGTTTACCACTTCACGCTTAATTTATATACTGTACTACTGTATATAGACAGCCTATGTACTATTTTCATAGCCAATTCTGTATTATAAAATAAAATGCGGTCCATGTTCGATTGGTTGCGATCATTGGAGTTGATCTCATGCACACTTGGACAAGGTTTCCTATCAGTTTTGTCGAAATGTAACGAGATTTTGTTTTCCTCATCGCTAATATGTTAGTGAAGACTAATGCTCAACCGAGCGCAGATAGTGCAGTTGATCTCATTTGCGACGAAATATCGTGTTCAATCGAGTTTCTTACGACACCGTAGTAAAAGAAGAAGAGGAAACTTCGTCTGTCCATGTCGCGAATGATTAGTGATACTGAAGACTAATGCTAAGTCGAAGTCGAGCGGAGATCCGATCCGCGTTAAACTATCGCGACCTGTTTATCTTGGAAATACGTCGGGAGGGAATGAATGACTTGATGAATGGATCAGAATAATGTACTTGCTGGGGAGCGCCGGAAATGCGCAAGATCGCGGAAATGTGTGAATGGAAACTGGGGCATCACTTCGACGAAGAGTCTGGACGCATGCCGAGCCCGAATAACTTGAGCCTCTCGTCTCTCTTTCCCCGCTTTTTCGTGGCTTTGATGATAGGCTTCGTGCCCCCGTCCCTATCCGAAGAGAGAGATGAATGAATTTTTCACAATGCAGTTGAGGTCGTGGGCTGAATATTTGTCTGAACTATTTCCATCAAGTTTCTTCTCCAATGCTTTTTTCCCCTTCTTCTGTGCACGATGAAATCCTTTCGCAACTCGTAAGATTCAGCGGAAGCGTCGTTGACCTTTCGAAGCAACTTGCATATTGAGTCGCGGAAGCTGTGAAAACCCAAACGGATCCTACCCGGTTCAACGTTTACGTGATTTTCTGAATGTAGAAAATACGAGGGCTATTCAAATTTCAGCGTTTGCACATTTTTGAAGTTTTAGCAGCATCTAGTAGATTGGAAATGCGATATTGTTCCTCAATTCCACTCACTTTGGAAACTTAGCTTAGCGTACCCAACTCGAGCTTGTAAGGGAAATTTGGTGTGAAAAAATAACTAAGCAGTTCGGATTAAAGCAGTTTAAAGATGGAGCCTGTTGAGTTATTTCGCTGCGAAACGTGGCAGTGCTGATTTCATTGTTTCCAACTTGAAAATTTGCTGTCACCGATCACCTCTGTGATCTGTTCGAAATCAACTGCTGGTGATGAGATTTTTTAAAATACGGGTGGCAATGGGTGATCATGTTGGATTTATGCCGCAAAAATTGTAGAGTCTTTGCGTGCACGAAAAATATCCTCAGGTTTGTTTATTGCGAGAGAAATCAGCGGAGCATTTTACAGGAAACATCAGGATATCTACTATAATAAACTGGAAAATTGGCCAGGTCCGATTCTTCTAAAATCCACTTGAATGTAGACAGTGCTGAAAATGGAACAACCCTCGTATTTGTCTGGGCAATGTTCTATCCATAATCTCGAGTTGATGGTACGGAAAATGATAATAAATCATGTCAGTTAATCCGCATGTCCGTTGATTTCGTGCTCGCGGAACGAGCAGTGAGGTTAATTTGAGGCGACCGGGCGGAGCCGGATCTGTGGAGAGGATTGAAGCAGAGGCGTTGGCTCTCTGTGGAAACCTTGGGTTCAAGAAGTTCCTCAATCATCTCTGGTTTTTTCTTCTCTTTTTTGAAAGAACTGCAAGCCGGTGGTCTGCGCAAGGGCGTGCTGTTTAGTCCGTACCCGTACGTGAAGTTCAGCGTGAAATCGAAGCCAGAAGACGGACCCTCGACGCTGCCGCATCACGGGCAAGCAAAGCGGTCGTCCGTGATTAATAACACTACAAATCCGGATTGGACTGGCCAGGTACACACGTTTGACCTACTTGGTGAATTCGCTGTATAATTCATGGGTGAATTGCAATTTTCCACCCCGCAGGAATTCACATTTTTGATGGGATCCGCGGACGTGCTTGAAGTTGAAGTCAAGGATAAGACGACGAAGCCGAAAACTCTCCTAAATCGTATATTGGGGAAAACCACGATTCCTGTGCGATCGATTCATGAAAAGGCTTCCAAGTAAGTTACCTCGTTATTCCCGTGTGCGATTCCAAAAAGAAATTATCTGAATGTGAAGTGCTTCAGAAAATTTTAAAAACTGTTTTGAAAGTCCTCAGCTTGTGCTCTAAACGCATTAGCTGCCATGATAGTCTGGCTCAGAAATTTTGTTCTATAAGTCATTTATAATTGACAAATTAAACCAGTTTTTTCCAGGCCCGGTTCCGAATAAAAACTCAAACCTTGAAAATTTTTTTACTTTTCCAACCGTTAAGAAATAGCCAGCTATTCTTCAGTCTACTCGAATATTTGTTGCAAGGATATGCGATGGAAAAACGAAGAAATAATGTTTGGATTACCAGTTAGAATTGATTCAGCTTGGAAAAGCGTCTTTCATTCCCTAGTCTCAAAGGGATGTAGTGCTGTATTTGGGAATAGTGATTCACCGAAGCTAAATTCGCGTATTTGAGAAAAAACTTTAAAATGTTTGGCCGTGAAGTCAGAGTTCTCAAAAGAGGCCTGCAGTTGGACAACTTTCGTTGGGCAATGGTTAACCAATTTGAATTTTTTCTTCCATTTTCTTTTCTATATGCGATCTGTGACCTTGTGGGCCTCTCGTTGCATTTAATTTGTGGGTTCTGGCAGAATACTGAATGACTCCTCCATCTTCTACAGCAACAAGCCAACGGAGTTCGAGTTTCCGCTCACTTCATCGTCATCAAGCGACAACGTCACCGGGAAACTGCGTTTCATGGTTCAAGTTACTAAGAGTCTTTCAGGCTGGTCCAACGCCAGCTGTCCGTCGTCGTCTTCGTTATCAGAGCTAAGCGCTGCACGATTTTCGTCTGGCTCTTCTGAATCTTCCGCTTGTGGCTCAAACCCTACGTCTCCCGGCGGCTTAATTCTAACCCCAGCTTTGCTCCAGACTCAAGTTTCTACCGTGGAATCGGATGAAACACGATTGAGGAATCGTGCGGATTCCAATGAAGATCCTCTTGGTGCACCACCGGCTCCTGAACGACCTAGTTCTGCATCAAAATTACAGTCAGCCAATCTAGTCAGTCCTGTGGGCAGTCCAATCTTATTCAGGTAAGAATTTTCAGCATCACAAGGAAGAAAAAACGAATGTTGTATTCAAGCGACTTCGAGACGCATTCCTTTCTAATTTTTGAAGCCAAAAAAACGCAGTGCACGTCTGCGAATCGCTATTTCTTCGGTTTAAAAAAAAGTGCACTTTTGTCAAACGTACTTCCACCACTTAGTCTAAATTTCGAATATGATCTTTAGTTCATAAAGTGAACTGACTATGCGAAGTGTACCTGTGAGAAAGCGACTGAAAATTTATCGTTTTTTCGTCCTTTTAAGAAGCAAGGTTAAGTTGGAAGACTGGAAAATTACGACGTGGAATCGATGGCTTACTATACTACTAGATGTATAAAATAACGGTATATAGAGCTTCTCTGGGTTGAAATACAATAAGGTACAAGGCGGAAACAAAGGAGGGCTAAAATTTCGATCCGTATATGCTGAAGCATGAAATTTTCGATGGAATATAAAAATAATCCTGAAAACTTCAAGAATTTATCGTTTCTAGAATTAATTTTTCAGTTTACTATTTTGGAATTTTGATGAACTACACGTCTCATTCCTGACTACTGTAATTTCCTTGCTTGACCAATTCAGTAATAAATCACATAGTTTAACTGGCGAATGTTTTTTGGGATTTTCAGACGCCAGACGAGTTGGAGGGAGAAATCCAATAGTGCTGGACAGAACGACGCCATCTCCGTCTCTCGCAACAAGGACGACCTGAGCGTTCTTCGTTTGGGAACCTCGCCTGTCGTTGGGTGTGATCTTATCTCCAGTGACGTACCTCAGTCCGAAGCCAGTCCGCCGAAGCTATTGGAACCCCGTGATGCAGCAGCACCGATGGAAACCCCGGGCATTCGTCTTCGTCCGGTGCGCGGCGAAGGTGCATCGCCGGCCAAGCATCGGCCGGAGTCCGACTACATGCCGCTCTGGGAAAATTCCAGCGGACAGGCATGCCTCGTGCCCCAAAAGTTGGAAGCCATGAATGTCGTTCGAGAAGAGAGTGGGTGTGACGAGGATTCGCCGCCTCCGTTGCCGCCACGATCCGCGAAGCCGCCGCCGGTGACCAGTGGCGGCCAGTCCCAAACGCGAGTGCACAAACCTCTGGAGCGGTTGATGGCTGTGCCGTTTTCTTCAGGACCTGGCTCAACTCCGACGAAGAAAACCAACCGACCGCCTCCGCCGATTCCGAATGTTTTCCCTTCTACGAACAAAGCAAGTATTATTTTCTTACTGCCGAGGAACAAAAACAATTTTCGGTTGATAGAACAAATAATACGGTATTTCGAAAAATTTTCGTTGAATTTTTGCTGAGTGCCCTGATGGTGTCTGATTTCTGCGCGAAGATGAAAAAGAAACGTATGTAAAAAATCAGACGTCGTTCTTATTTTAGGATGTCTGTGAAGTACAGTACTGTATTCTCACGCCCTAAAATTGTTCTTTTTGTCTCGTTTACGCAGGTTGGTCTAAAACCAAAGCTTCCAACACCGACCAATACAGACGCACCTGAAAGTTTCCCGGATCCACCGGGAGTTGCGCCGCCTTTGCCAAAGAAATCCGCGCATGTCCGAAATGCCATTCTGCCTGCTCCATCGGTGTCCTCTTCCGAAGAATGTCAACATCTGGAAGATCTTTTTGCTTTCCGTATCATTGATTCTGATGAGGGATCAACTGGAACGATTGGACCGCCGGCTTATGAAAATCAAGTCCAGGGAAATTCGCCAGTGATGGAAACGTTGTTGCCGGGTACCGTGGGTGCTCCACTGGCGTCTCCCGAGTCCGATTCCAGTGGTACCGTGGAATCGATGCTCAAAGACTTCGAAACATTTCTCCACGCAAGAATCAGTGATGTGGGGCAGCATCCAAGATCGAGGAACTCGTGCGACAGTGGCAATGCTTCGAGTGATAATCTTTGTAGCTCCTTACCGCCGAGAAATGCGCAGTCGTCCAATGCTAATGCTCCAATCTCCGTCACACCCGAATGTTCTCGCACACCAAGTCCGCATTCCGATCGGCTTTTTTCGTCTGCAACTCCAGCTTCGAATACAGTGAGTAATTTTTGTGAAACAGAATTTTCAGCTCTGATTCCTCTGGTTCGTTCCGATGCATCGCACAAACTTAAGTTATAGGATGTTGGACAGATGTCGTCTAAATCCCAAACGTGGCCAAAATTGATCTTAGTCTGCTTAACCTGAAGTAAACAAGCCTGCCAAACCTCATAAATCATTGAAATATAAGGTGGGGCTTGTTCAGTGGCAAGTAGAGCTAGTGCAATTAAACCTCGATAACTCGAACCTCCCTATGTTGAATTTTTTTTCAAGTCCCATAAAAACAATTTATTAGGAAACCCCCTGATTCGAAGACTTCCCTAACGAACATCAGGACTCGAATTTTTTGTGAGGTTTTTAGCTATTATTTTATTGATCCAGGAAAGAGAAAGCAATAAAAAATGTAACTTGATTTGTTTTGAAAGGAAGTGAGAGACTAACTGGGCAAATGAACCCTTGCCTCGAAGTCCAGCCTCCTGTAAACTCATTTAAGAAGCAATTTAAGGCCCAGAATATCACTGAATACAATTTTCTATAAATATTTTTCTTTCCCTGAAAGAAAGGGCTAATTTTCCCGATTCATAAGTTTGGAAACATCCCAAGCCCGAATTTGTTTGCCGGTCCCTTGAAATTCGACGTAGAGAGGTTTGTCCGTAGCAGTTTTAATGAGAAAAAATTTATACTGTATATTATCAAATCCGCATAGATTTATCTAATTCATTTCGTTGCAGTTGTGATACATTTTCCTGAATTTCGTCGATTTTCTACGTGTGAGACATTGTTCTCTTATCGAATGTGCACGCAATTCGAAAATCTCCGAGCTCAAGTATTCTTTCAAAACTTGTTGTTTTGTGAGCATCAGGACTTGCGGAGCGCATTCGTTGTTATTCGACTGGTGTTCATGCGAATGTAGTCTCGTTTAGCTTGGAAATGATTTCGCAACATTTTTGAAGGTCCGTGAAAAGAATTTAAAGTGAAGGTTGTAATTTTTCAATTTTTTTTTCAGCTGACGATGCCGGCGAGGAGTAATAACCCGTTGACCCCGTCGCCTACCTCAGAAAGTGGACATTCCGACAGCCAGGAAAGCGGTTTATCTGGATGTCGCACGGATTTTTCCGCCACGAGCGAAAGCAGTGGGGAAGACTTGCTTCCAAAGCCTCTTCCTCCGCCGCCGCCGAACCAAGCGTTGCCGCCCCCGCCTCCTCCGTTAGCTGCCCCGGTTTGTCCTCCTACACCGACGCATCGACCAAAGATTTCTCACGCGAAAGCAGCCCGGAACGTGCACGTTTTCGTTGAGCGCGAAGAAGATATTAGTCCGCCGCCGAGACCGGTTCAACAGCATCCAGCTTTTCCAACAGTTCCGACGACGGCATCGACGACCCGATTGCCTTTGCAGCCGAGGATGAGACTTCCTGAACCCGAAATCAAAGACGAACCTCTACCTGACCGTGAGTTGAAAAAATTACCGCTTGGCTTTTCCGGGTCGAGTTTTCGGAACTCTTTGCATGAACTTGGAGAAAAAATCTGCTGTCTCCATTTATGGGAAACGTTACCCGTTGATTTCGTCCGTCCCTCTTCCGGGCGGATCGTTTAGGATCGTACTTACGTGTATAATTCGAACGACCGGGAAACCGAGTGGAGTGAAATTCTGAGAATTAAGCCTTCATCCTTAAGCGAGCTCCTCGGTGAATCTATTTCAGAGTAAAATCTTTCACTTTTAGAGGTGTAGGCGTGACGATAATGTGGTTTCCTCTCGAGTTTTGGTCAAGCATTTCCGCGTCCTCTTCAATGGACGTAAATAAGATTGAAATACATTATTTTTAAAGTAATTTAAGCTAATTGAAAAAGAAAAAAAACTTTACCGCTAATGTAATCTTGAGTTGATCGACGCCTTGAAGTGACCTCACTTAATTCTCAATGGAATTTTGCGATTTTTAAATTTAAGTTTAATTGTTGATAGGGTTCTCCTGAGATAAGTTTACTGTACTATCAAGTTTTCAGAACGTTATGAATATTGCGCAACTTGCTGCGGAAAAGCTATTATCCGTGCTGGCCGGGTGCTTCCAGGATGCTTAAAAAAATTTATTGTATGAAACAAAAATATTTTTTCAAGAATCTGACGTGATTGGAAACGACGTGAAATCAGCATTCAGGAAATGGTTGTGAGGGCCATAAAAATTCGAATTTTTTGCATGCTGCAAGTATGGTGGGTTGTTAAATGTGTTTCACGGACACGGTTGATCTGAATTTACTTTTAATTTAGACCCGCAGAATCAATCGACGATTGTAGCTCAATTATTGTATAAATCTTTTAAAATTTCCTGCTGACGAACACAAAACTTACAGCACCGCACATTTATACTTTTTTGGATTTGCTCAATTCAAGTTCTTTCAGCGGTTAGGTACAGTACAGTGTTTTCCATTTTTAAATTGACGAGGAAGCCAGATCATGGGATACAGAAAAAATTCTGTGATAGCCTACCTTAACTGGCATTTCGCTCTACTGACGAATTCCATCAGGATCTGTGAATTGCTGGAGTAATATCTGTTAATTTTTACAAATCCAGCTGAAGGGATTGATGTTACACTAAAATTTTGGAGATCAAATCGATTGTGGCGTTCGTGAACTTTCTCGGATTCTGTGGTTGGAAAGAATGAAATGGAAAGTTGAACACGAGTAATATTTTGAAGTAGGACTGCCCTCGTTAGTTCACTGCAATTTTTGCATATGTTGAAATTCCCGCGTCTTGTTTATCTTCGAAACGGCGACGTCTTGAAGTTGTGTTCCATGAGTTTTCTACTGCTTCGCACTTACACGTCAACGTTTGATTTATTGCAAGCTGAGGTTTTTCCCGCTTGGGGATTCGTTTCTTGACTCATTTCTCCTCGGTTTCTTCTATAATGGATTTCCTGGATTAACGTGATGTCGTGGTATTTTCCACGTTGAAATCCGTTGTCGTCCCAGTTTTCCGTCGCAAGATTGAGAAAAAGAGGGCAGGATGTCAAAAGAAACCCGTGGGGTTCGTAACGGGAAGGAAATTCCCCGTCACGGCAAAGTTGTCGTTCAAGTGCGGGTGGACGAGTATGTAACTCTCATCCTTCGCATACGTTTTCAACGCATTGTCGCAGAGGAAAGCGTGTGCAGCGCTGAGTTCATTTCCATGCTAGGCTTCCCGAGAGGGAAAACGTGATTCGCTCTGAAGACCCAGAATCAGAAAGCATCCCGCGAGCGTGAAAAAGAAAGACGCGACTTTCCGCCTGTTCTGTGTGATGTACGAACGGGAAGCTGTTCGTTAATAAATGGCCGTATTCTTTCAGGTTTCAACTGCAGGCTTTTCTTTTTGTCGAATTGAAAAATCGCTGTTGAGGCCGAATCGTTTATCGATCGCACTGTTTTTAGAAATGAGTCGTATGCAATTGCTGTGTACACTATACAGTACAGTATTCCTGTTCTCCGACCAAACCCATACAGGTGGACTCTCCCTACGACGAAAATCAAGGGACCAGAGAAAAAAATCGTTGAAGAGAACCCCTATAACATGGGGACAGAATCCCATTGGACCAAAAGAAAAAAATATCGTTGTACACATAAAATTGTCTTAGAGAGAGAGCACCTGTATTATTCGTTCATAGGCCGCATTTTTCACTCACGAATTGTAATTTTTTTTAGTCTCTGGCATTTTAACGCAAGAAATGACTGCCCAAATTGAGGGTGTGGCCTAGACCCGCTCGCGACCTAGGAGACTTTGTGGAGAGCTGGAAATCAGGTTGAAGCATCTTCCCTTCACGCGCAGAGAGTGGCCCTCTTTTTTATTTTATTTTTTAGAAGGGGCACGCGCTGTATTCTAATGAAACTGATACCGTGCGTGTCTCCGTTTCGTCCACCAACTTTGGGCCTTGGATGTCGTTGTCGTTCCGAAAGGTCGTCCAGTGTGACGCTTGTTCTGAACGAGTGCGGTCACCACGCATTGGTCAGTGGGACGAAGACGAGTTATGATCATCTCGAGTGTATAATTACGACGCTTTTCTGATGAGCCATGATTAAATTGCTTTTTGTTGTTGCTTAAGGTCTGTTATACTTTTTTTTAGGGTTTGAGTTGATTCATGTTACGAGGATTACTTAATCGACATTAACAAAGATAATAGTGTTTCAAGTCGGAAATCTGTTGAGCGTACAAGTTTAAGAGGGCTTCATTTTCTGTGCGTTTGCGTCGGTTTTGATCTTCAGTTGTACTCAGGGGGCACGGAAAATTTGAGACCTATTTTCAAGCGCAGCAATGTTTCAGAAACTACGATGCGGAAATGCTAATCTTGATATACTTCAATGCTATTTTTTCTCTCTGACTTAGTGATCAGATTTTTTATACTTTCCGGCTGGAAAAGGTTCCACTATTGAAAATATAAAATGAATCATCAGTCAAAAAGCTGAATGTGGGGTCAAATAAACGTCTATTCCACGTACAGTACGATGTCTTGAAATGGAATGCAGTAAATGTTTTTCATATTACTGTATGCACTACTTCTGCAGTAGAATTTTCTATGCACAATCTCTTTTTATTTCGTTTTTTTTAAAGCTCTTCACAATCATAAATTACTTGAGTCTGTACTGTACAAAATTTTTTTAAATACCTTACCTGTATTATTGACGTATGCTTTTTTCAGATTGAGCTGATTTCGTTGTGATGAGATTCTGCTGCATTGTGGACATTAGTACTGTTTGAAATTCATGAATTGAAATGTTGCGGAATTGGGGAGCGGTTTAATTTATCACGAAGAGACGAGGAAAAAAAAGAAACGAAGTGGCGTGGATTGGATGGAAGCTACTGTATTTTCGAATATAAATTCGTTCGTATGTCTTCATATTTATCCTCTTCCGTGTAGGCCTTTACTCTTCAGCGTATTTTCAACTTTCGTATTTTATTTTTTTTGTTTTTTATGTTCGAAGATCGTTCTAAAGTTTTCCGAGCTCCCGGAAATGTTTTGCTCTCAGGAAATGCAAAATAGCGTGATTTTGAAATTCAAGGGATGAGATGATTTCGCTCAACTTAGCGTTTTAGTTCACCTCCGCGGAATATTCCGCCGTATTGTATTTCTCCTTTGTTTTCCTGATTATCTTTCTTTTTATGATCGGTGCAGAAATACGTTTCACTCGATATGTATTTCTGCATCGTCATCAGCTGTCTTGGTTTCGTTTATACTTGTCGATTTGAATTTGTTTTCCGGCTCGGTTGAGACACTCGAGCTGGATTAAGGTCTTCCGGCCTGATCGAGATTTGAACCGGTGATGGGGGACGAGTGGCATTGCTTCGGCGCCCTTCCGTTCGTACCGAGCCACCAATTTTTATCTACGTCTTCAAGTTCCGGAAGCGGGATTGAAGTTTGCGCTCGAAAGTCAACGTGGTTCTCGGGGCGTTGAAAAAGTGTATCATTGCTGTCGCTGAAGAACGTTTGCTCAAATGTCTCCCCTCGAAGGTCACGTGCTCAACGGTTTATTCAAATTTCTCTCTTCAATCCACGAGTGTGGGGGGGGGGGGAGAGAGAGAGGTCGTGTAGTTTCCTTGTCTCGTCGGACCTCGAAGTTCGTTTGCCAAGCAATTAATTGCCTGTAGTCGACGATGTTACCCGGAGGCAGAGGAGTGCGTGTAGTGCTCGGCAATGGAAGTCGTGATTTTGGGTGTTTGCTCTTTTGGCTTTGCTTTCGCCCTCGCGCGGATTCGTGTAGCATGCGGACAGGCAGGGCATCCCGTAAGATGAACGCAGTCAACTGGGATATCTGGAACCTGCACGTGTGCTTATCGTTTCGAGTAACGGAGCGGAAATCGGGAGATTTCTCACGCTTTGTTTTCAAAATTCAAGTTCGATAATGAGCGGTCCAAATGTTGATTTGAACTATGTTTGCATGAACGTCTCACATTGCCTTGAAAGGTCTCTCGCTGCAATTATACTCTGGGGACCAGAAAATATGCTATTACAGTATCATGAACAGGCTTTTATTCGGAAGGGCGCAAACCTCGAGAGTTCAGAAGTTTACTTATTACTGTACCGTATTTACACAAGTACCTCGCTCAATTTTTAAAAAATTCGCAAAATAAAACCAGGGTGCGCGTCATTATACAATGTTTAGAAATTTTGGTGCGCGTTATACTCCAAATCAAACAAAAACCAAACGTGCAAAAAATATGCGATCACCATTTAATGAGGCTGAAATTAAAGGTAAAATTCGCTTCTATGGCAATCCACAAAATTTTCGGGATTTGAATATTAGTGACACAGATATTGCAAAGATCAGAACACGGTGACATTATTTCAGTGACCAAACGAATGTCTTGTACATGATCATTTTTCGGTTACCTTTTTTGACCTCACAGGTTCATTTTAGTGGCATGCAAATCCGTAAAAGATGCATATTATCTAGTGACCCTTATTTTATTAAGGAAGGTGTCTCTGTGTTCTCCTCAATTTAATTTGAATAAACAAAGCGTGGAAGAATGGTCAGAATATTTTTTGAAGATTGCTCTGCGAAAATTGCATTATCTGCAACGATTGGACGAGACTGTTCTTTCTTTATAAAACGAACCCCTTTTCTGTTGTGAGTTGTTCAACACATGAAAAAAATTCTTTTTGGGGAATATTGCTGTAAAAATATATACAGTATATAGCTGTAATAAAAATATATATACAGTAGCTGTAATAAAAAAAATATGGACAAACAGTCCAATCGGGCCTCTTTTTCGGAAACATCATGATACGTACTTTTTGTCAAAGACGCTTTGTGCGCTATGCGTATTTAATCATGCTTGAGAAAGTTCTAGTTGATAAAAAAAAATTTCATTCATTCTCAATTTATGAGTTATTACTGTGCAGTATTTTAGTTTGAAGCGTATTTGCAGACGATGGCGTTGCTGCGAAGCGCGGGTTTGAATTTGAGTGTCATTATTGGTTTGTTAACGTGCTCGAATTTTGGGCCAATATTTGTTGAACGTTGGTATATACTGTAGTATATGTACTGTACTTTACACTGATCCGGCGGAAGACCAGAAGCGTATACAGCTTATCTGAGTTTCCGCAGATTTTCGCTCCTGTATTTTTCGTATCTCCGCGATACGTGCGAACGGATGTTAGATCAGGTCGAGTCGGTGTTGCGTTTTGACTGAACAATTGCCTCGCTGGTGCGTCCTGGAGCGTATTTCTGATTAAACCACACCTCGGGGCATTTCTAATCCGTCGAATTACGTGATATTCTCTGGGGTTATTCGACGCATCAATTATTGCTGCGTTGACCGGCGATCGGGGAGTGCCTTGGGTGCTTTCGTGCACGCTTCGGGGTATGGCGGGATGCGGATGCGTAATTATTGTCTCGACGTCTGCAGAGAAAAGTTGTTTGACTTTTTGTTCAAATATTACCGTATTTACGGTACTTTGTTTCTTTCCCTGTTCGAATAGATTTTGAAGCTCGTGTGGACAGTCACGGTCGCGTGTACTACATCGATCATGTGAATCGGACCACTACATGGGTACGTCCCACTTGGAACAATTCACGGAAATCTCGCTTACAGGTCGACGACGAACGGCGACAGTTGGACAGAAGGTTAGTTCTTCGTGTTTGACAAGTTCCTGGACGATTCTAGCGATCGAACGAGTTATCGAATTCCCGATTCTTGATTCGAAAGTTCTCTGTAAAGTTCTGTGAAGTGAATTTGTCGGATCGTCCAAGTTTCGGAGACTCCAAGCGGAATCAATAGCAGGAATTTAAGCTATTTTAATGTGTAAAGAATTTTATTCAATTTCAATGCCTTGCTTATCAATTGACATTTCGAAAATGCAGCCTCACTCGCGCGTAAGTGGCCAAATTAATATTGGAACATTGTTTTTAGATCTGAGGCATGACCATTAGACAAACTCTTTTCATGAGATTTCACTTGCAAGTTGTAACGTAGATTGCCGGCAAGCTAAAAAAAATATATAAGTTTGAGATGGAAACCATATTTTCTCGTAGTGACATGCTTTATTCTTTCCACCTTCAAGTGTATGGTAAACACAGTACAGTACAATAAATTAATAAAAATACAGTGGATCGGAAATGCTTGTGAAGTATCGCTGTGTAAAAGTGTATGTCAATCGCAATCCATCCACAAAGGGTTGGGAAAAAAAATATGGCCCAAAGTTCGCATTCATTCGGGTTGAGCGAAAATATCATATTTTGCGTAATTCGTCGAATGGAAACCGATCACCGTTTTTGCCTTTTTTTCATTATTTTTCAATTTTTATTCGAGTGTCAAAAGCAAGGTTCGAGGGCTTATCGCTTCGTTAAATTTGCCAAATCAGAGACGCGTAAATCACAACGTCTCCGTCAGCAACGAAACGAAAAACAATGTTTACAAAATCGATTCGAATCTCTGCTCCGTAAAAATAAGTTGGGTGTTCGATTGAAGGTACCAGAGCATTCGGAGGACGATGACTTCAAGGATGGATGAAGAGGATTCGTCATCGTCATCCTCGAACAGCGGCGGAATGTTGATTCTTACTTCAAATTTGATTAATACCTCCTCGTCTGATGGCGGTGTCCCCGCTGCATCGATGCAGTCTGGCCGAGGTCAGCGTCGATCGGAGATAGCCATGAGTGCGCTACTTTCATCACCAGGCCTGAGATTTCTTACGCGACCTGATTTCTCATCTGTTCTTCTGGCAAATCCAGTGAGTTTTTGGAATTCGCAATCGCCTAAAAATTCGAGATATTGTGCTGTACTTTTAATTTTTGGACCTTTTAAATCAGCCGAGTATAAATTGTATTTGTATCGTCTTCATGCATTGCTGAAGTTGATAACGTAACTAGAAGTATGGATTGTGGTTCACGCAGTCTTGAGTTCATTTCAGCGCTCTAATTTTCCCTGCTAAATTTTCATGATTTTCATTGCCTTGAAAATCAAAGAATGATATTTCCGGCTTCAACTTTTAGATTCAGGAATCCAACGATGAGGTGTTTTTCATGTACTCTAATACGTAGTTTTTATTAGTTTGAGAAATGTATCTTGACGTTCCAGGATGCTCGAGAAATATACATGTCGAGTGCGTCGTTGAAGCATATGGTTTCCCGAGTGCGACAGGATTCATCATATTTCCAACGCTATCATAACATGCGTGAAATGTTCACGTTCATTAATATGTTCGCTGAAACGTCCAAGGCTCTTCCGGTCGGCTGGGAAGAGAAGATGGATGAAGTGCACAACGTAAGAATGATTCTGGAAAATACTGTTCTTCAGCCGATTTGCGGTTTCTAGACTTCGTTTCTGAAAATCGATGTGTTGATGTTATCTTTTTTTTTTTTTTTTTTTGCAGCAAAGATTTTTTGTGGATCACACCAACAAAACTACAACATTCATTGATCCCAGGCTTCCCCTGGAGGGAATCGACGTTCGACCCGTACTACGGCGAAGAAGCCGCAGTTCAGGAGACGAAGATCGCGTAAGTTGGAACACTCCAAAAGCACGGAAACTAGTATTCCGTTTAAAGAATTCAAAAGTTTCAACGCATTATGTTCAAAAAATATTGTTGAATTCTGTTCATGAACACTTGAGAATGCCGTGTACTGTACTTTCTCGATTGAGTAGATTCTCTGCCTCGAAAAAATAAAATACCATAAGGGTCCATAATCGCAATCGCGTCGCGTATATTTTTGCATCATTTCCGTGTCTTATCTTCCCCGGAAAGAATTGTAGTCAAACTCCTTCCTGGACCCGTGCATTGCAACGAAATTTTTTTTTTTTCAACATTCCCAACAGAACCCTCCAGCGCCTCCCCCACGACCTCCGATGCCGTGTCCGGGTGCAGCTTCTAATGGAAATGCGAGCAATTTGCCGGTGCCCACTGCTTATTCGGATCAAATCGTCGCATTCCTGCGGCAGCCGAATGTGATGGATGTGTTGGCGGCGCGTTATGCCCCGCTCACTGTTCCTCCCCCGAATCCCCTCTGGGACGAAATCATTGAAATCCGTAGCAAAGGACCCGTCGCTCTCGAAAAATACCAAAATGACATAAATCTGAATATCATGCTCAGGTAAGATTTCATAATTATCATGAGTGTCAAATTTGTCCCGAGGCGATTTCAACTTCGAGCAGTCATATGATGAATAGGCGTGTTGACCGGATCCTGTAAATCTTCAAGCTTTTTTTGAGGACGTACTAAATGGCTTACAGTACAGTACTGTATTTGCTGTTCTACACAATTTTTTAATGCGAGATGCTCGATTATCTTGCCTAATAAACTCGTAATTCCGCCGGGAACCTCAAATATCAAGAATATTCAAAATTATTAAATTGGAAGATGTGTACAAATTGATTGAGCTATGTCTTTAGAGGGTAAAATCATTCCTCAAATCTTCGAGTTCCTGAATATTTTATCCCATAATTACGTACATAATTGCGAGTCAATGGTTTGTGGTCCATTGCATTTTGTGATATATTTTTCTGTATGTATGCTATTCATGTTGACTTTCATTGCACATGGATTTCTTGTAAAATTTGTCCGTTCAATGCCAACAAAATGTTTGCATTGGTCGAGTCAAACGTCTATGAATTGTACGAAAAACATCGTTTCACTCGCACTTGCACAGTACATCTTTTAAGTTCACTTCGATACTTGAATTTATCTACAGTTCTACACGAAGCAATTCATTGTGGGTATTGAAGTCCGAAAAATACCGCTAGTTGTTCGATGGTCGAATGAAATGGGAAATTAAGAATTTGGTCCGACAGAATTGAATGTGTTCCGTGCGTCGCTGACGTGTTGTTTGTTCTGTACAGTTTGTTTGAAGAGGAGATCATGTCGTTCATACCCTCACCGTCGTCGTCGGCAGCGCTAACTGTTGGAAGAGCCGGCAGTGATGTCGGTCAGTCGACAACTTCACCGAATGTCAGCAACGTTACGCCAGCATCTGCGCGGGGTTCTGCGACACCTTATAAGCGTCATTTCGAAGCGAAATTGCGAGAATTTCATCGGAAACTGGAGTCGAAAGGATACGGCCAAGGACCGGGGAAGTTGAAGCTACAAGTCCGACGTAACCATTTACTCGAAGATGCATATTCGAAAATTATGACCACTTCGAAGAAGGATCTTCAGAAGAATCGGCTTTGCGTTAACTTCATCGGGGAAGAAGGGTTGGACTACGGAGGACCATCTCGAGAGTTCTTCTTCTTATTATCACGAGAGTTATTCAATCCATATTACGGACTCTTTGAGTACTCTGCGAATGACACTTACACAGTGCAAATATCTCCCCTGTCTGCATTTATCGATGAGCATCGCAATTGGTAAGTTTTGTTGTGCGTTTATCTTTTAACGTTTTTAGTTCGAATGTAAAGCTTTTTTTTTACTCAGGCTTAGTGACTATATCGAAGATGGTTCACTGTTTTTTTTTTTTTTTTGCCTTCGAATGATCTTTTTCAGAATTTAAGGTTTTAATTCAGAATCCTCGAAATCTCCGTGCGACTTGCTTTTCATGAAATTACGAAGACTTTTCCTGATTGCTGCATTGGCTATCTTCATTTCTTCCTTTATAATTGGCTGTCATTATGCCGTACTGTCGTTTTCATATCGGGAACATGATTTCACAGATTTTTGTATCATTCTACTTCCACGATTTTACTTGCAACACCTAGATTCATAAAATTGCAAATGTGGCTGATGAACCTGATTTTATCGTAGTGATACGGTGCCCTCACATTTTCGTTTTTTCTGTTAATTTCAACCGAGTAAGCAACGATTCGAGCTGTGCTTCGGAACTCATTAAATTTTTATCTGTAGAATTTTCATCCATCTTCATTTGTCCAAATTGAGAAATCTCAAGACTGACGAAACTCTTGAACCAACACTTATTTTTCGCCGTGAATTATGCCTTTCATCAATATTCCTCCGTTGATCGATTTTTTTTTCCATCCAGGTATCGATTCTGTGGGCGGGTTTTAGGTCTTGCCCTGATCCATCAATATTTACTCTACGCTTTTTTCACTCGTCCATTTTACAAGCTACTGTTGAGGCTGTGAGTTTCATTCCTCGTAGCTTTTTGGAAATTCGTGAAATTGAAGTAAACTAATCTCAACATTCGCTTTCCGACGATGTGTTCAGCATGAAATTTATGTTTCTCGAATTCTGCAGGAGCATGAATCTGAGCGACTTGGAATCTCTGGACAGCGAATTCCATAAATCTGTCCTTTGGATAGCTGAAAACGACGTGGAAGACATGGACTTCACTTTCTCTGTTTGCGAGGAAGTTTTTCCGGGAAATGTTGTTGAGAAGGAGCTGAAACCGGGTGGGAAGAAGATCGCAGTTACTCCAAAAAACAAGCTTGTACGTGATTATTCTGCCAAATCATATTTCGAATTCTGTTGTGGATTCCAAGTATCCCCTTCCTATTATGCAGGAATACATAGAGAAGCTGGTCAACTGGCGGATCGAACGTGGAACCGTGGAGCAAGCGAAGAATTTGCTGGATGGATTTTACGATGTGATAGAGCCTAGGCTGGTCAGTTGTTTTGACGCCCAGGAGTTGGAGCTAGTCATTGCTGGAACGCTGGAAATCGACTTGCAAGATTGGAGCCGGAATTCTGAATACAGGTACATTTTTGAAATTGTAACCAGATGTAACGACAATAAGCGCTGACCCATACCTCATGCTACCTTTTTTTCAGGTCCGGTTACCACGAAGACCATCAAGTGATAAAATGGTTCTGGGCTGTTGTGGAGAGCTGGGATAACGAGCGCCGGCTACGACTATTGCAGTTTGTTACTGGAACGACCAGCGTTCCCTACGAGGGTTTCTCAGCGTTGCGTGGGTCGACTGGTCCCCGTCGGTTCTGTATCGAAAAATGGGGCAAGCCTATCTCACTTCCCAGGTAATGTTCGTTTCTAGAAACATTTTTTGTAGAACTTTCTGTATTTAAAAAATCGTTTCGTTCATCAAAGAAATACGTTAACAGCATGGAATAAAATCTGGAACGCGCTTTATTGTGAAGGGTTTTCAACCTTTTGATTCTTGAATTTCACTCCGAAAAATACCAATATCTTGGTTCCACCAATGATTTTGAATCAGATTATGGCCGTGGTAGTTCATATATACGATATACAGTATCATAATTTCCATGCAGCACACGCCTGATCTTCAACGTTCTTGTTTTACGGTTTTCGTTTTTCTCAGACGAGGTCAGGTTTCCCCAACTTTTCGCATATATTATTTTCGTGTGCAGTTCCAGCTTGTTTCATGCTAAGTTGCTTTTAAAATTTTTATTTTGTGTACTAGACCTATGATAAATCTGCTTCGATAGTTCTCCTCGATTGAGTCGCTTTTCGAAAGGTTTATTCGGGAAAAATCAAAGTTTGGATCGTTTTTATTCAAGTTTTTTGGATAATTCCAGAGCGCACACTTGTTTTAACCGACTCGATCTGCCGCCATATACCTCTATTGAGATGCTCCGTGAGAAGCTCTTGTTGGCGATAGAAGAAACAAACACGTTGAGCATCGAATGAATGGACAGAAGACAAGACTACTCCCGCCGTTTGCTGGTGATCAGAAGGTGTGAACACGCCAACTTACGTTTCCTATATTGGATTCGGTAAGGCGAGCAGCAAATCTAAAAATTGACGCGTCGTTATGTGCAATTCTAGTCACATTATGGTTTTTTGTTCACGGAGTGAGCGTCCGTTTTGTCCGCTTTCAATGTCCGCGCGCTTTCAGTTGCAATACCGGTATCAGTTGCCTACTGACGTTTTTGCTGCTCTTTTTCTTCGGAATTTTCGAAAATTTAAATCACGATCTGGTATTTGTTCGGGTTCGCGTGAGGTATCTTGGTTAAGTTTGTGTTCTTGTTTTCGGAGAATTCGCGGTTTTCGTAGATTTTTTTTCCAGACGAGTGGAGAAGATGAGCATTTGATGCATGTTTGAATTTTAAGAAGGTTTACTTACTTCGAGGGAAGGCATTCGCTTGATGCTCCCTTAGCCATGTTAGTCATGTGTTCGTGATGCCATGTAAAGGTAACTTCGTGCCGAATTTCTTATGTTTCGCTCAGATCAAATGAAGCTGCATCGTTCGAGGTATCGTTTTAGGTCGTCGTTTGGTTTGATGCATTCCGTTGTCATTGAAAGTCTTGGCGAAAGGCAACGTTGCCTATTTTATTTTCATGCGTGGTGCGAATCGCCTACTGGATCTTCAGACGCATTATTTTCTGCCAGTCGGACGCGATTTTTTTATGTAGTTTCCCAGATTCGTGTCTTCGGTTTCCTACTGGAAGAGATTGATTCAAGGTTTTCTTTTTTATCGCAAGCAAACACGGGTAACTGCGATTCGCTCTCTCTCCAAGTCTGGATTTAATTTTTGTGATTCCCTGATGAGTTAAATGAGATGGCGGTTATGAAACCCGCACGTTATGGGAAAGCCTGATGTATTTTCCTCGCTGGTCGCGGTTTTGAATCTTCTGATGTCCTCGTCGATCGAGTACTTCAAAATGAATTTTTTGCCGTTGCCGTGGTTAATGTATTTATTGGCATGCTTGCTCGCGATAGTTGAGCGGTGATATTTCTTCTAATGTCGTTTGTTGGCCTCCGCATATTGATCGACTTTTTTTTTGCTGACTGTCGGAATGCTCGTGCGGTTTTTTTTTTTTCCTCGTGTTTTGCGGTCGGCTTTTAAATGAATCTTACTCTTTCGGTCGCACCTCGGTCTCTGTGCGCAGTATTAAATTTTACCCGGGAGACTGGTGTTGGATGTTGAACATTTACTGGAACATTGGGGAAAAAAAGGTGTTCAAAGAAAACATCAATTTTTCCACGAACCGTCAACGCATATTTTTTCATTTTTCGCTCGGCGATGAATGCATTTTCAAAATTTTTATGTCACGAAAAATTTTCCTACTCGAGGGAAGAAAGACATGTTACTAATCCCAATTGTTTTCTTCCTCTTCATCGCTTCAATTCTTGAACGACGTACATTCTCGTGAAGTCCGACTGTGTCTCGTTCGCATTCGTTTTGAACGCAAAGCAAATTCATCAAAGGCATCTAATATTGTACCATATTTGCATGGCAAGTCGGTAGCTTTCGTGCTGCATAAGCGTGTGGCTGTTATGCGCGCGACCGTTGTCACATTTGGTGTTAATTGATGGGTCATCGCATAAACATTTATCTCCGTTCTGACAGCATCTTCACCCATGGAGTCAATCGTCACAAAGAATTCTCGTGCGCTTGTTGGATCCGAATGTATTGACCCGTGTTTTGAAACGAACGTAGGATTCGTGCCTTGGATCTCTCTTGGCAAAAATTATATCTAATACTGCAGGTTCCGCGTAAGTGCGAAAAATAATTTGGCTTGGCAGGTGAAGCAGGATGGCGGAAACGAAATCGATTCTTCAGATTTATTTCGCGTTTGCTCTGATGGTCGGGAGCCTTTCTATGTTGATCGACGAACCGGAAGAAGGAGACGATGAACGAGGTACGTGGTACGAACTGTTCGGCAACAAAAATAAATTATAATGATGTGCGTGAATGGTTTCAGGCATACGCACAGTTTCAAAATTTTTATTTTCTTAATTTTTGTACTACATCTTGGGAAATACGAATTCTTGATATGATCATTCAAGAGGTTCGGCTAATTAATTGCTTGTTGAAATTCGTGTGTTGTTTTCAATTCATGGATGATGGAAGGGAAAAGTCATCCAGCGGTAAATCACCCCGTACCGTACTAAACGTGTGACTTCAGAGTTACATTGTTGAGATTTTTCAGTATCTCAGTTCGGATTGCGTCAAAATATACCTAAATCTGTTCCGGTTTTGTTGTTATCGACGGGGTTTTGGTGTTCGGAGGTGGAAATTCACCTCCGAACACCAAATTTGTTTGGTGGATTATTATTCATTACCGAAAAGGGGGATTATTATTCATTTTGAATGCAATTCTTTTTCACTCCATCATTCATTGTACAGTACTTTTTAAATTTTTATCACGGATTTTTATTGAGTTTTGACTGATCGGAAGGGTGCCTTCATCTCCGGTTTCACGGTCCGTTATTTTTCCCTATATGAATGATCCAGTCAAATAAATTTATATTCCTTCGTTTTTTCCTCGCTTCACCCTATGCTGCAACTGGCTTCTCAGGTTGGGAGTCAATTTGATGTAATTTTTTCCCCTGGAAAAATGAATGACAGAGATTTTTGTGACCACTGGAGGAGGCGAAACATGGGCGACGAAGTCGCAGCTCCAAGAGCTCCGCTGTCTTCTTCGGATCGCGTTTCGCGCAGCCGTTGCTGAAACGCGACTCAGTACGAAATTGCGAGTATCCCCCGAACTCGGAGATGAAGATGCTGGGAATTCTAGCGGGAGTCACAACGAAAACGGGTCTCCTTCAATCGATCTCAAGTCCATCTGGACTCCAGCTAATCCCGACATTGTCGCTTCCATGCTCGTTCAACGGATCCTGCGCACAAATTTTAGCGACGTTTTGATCCCCGTTATTATTTCCAACTCGTCGGCCCAGACAGTCCAGTTCAACGGATTCCTCGACGCGTTTCGTCGAATTGCTGCTGCCGAAGTACCTAACGTGGAGATAACTGATCCGATCCAACGACAGTCTTCAGAAATTCGTGAAGCCGTTTCCGAACTCGTGAAGAGACTGCAAGCGTCTCCAGAGCCCGGGAAAAATACTTATGTTCTCATGCTCTCCCACACGAACGACGTGAAGCCGGCGTTTGAGTACGCCAATAATCATTCCGAGGCCTTTAATCGCACAATGTGGCTGCACCCCGACGCTTTTGACTTGTTCCAGTCCATGGAGAAGAACCACGACGAGGAAACCTTGAAGTTCGCGGAGCGGGTTGGATTGACGACGGTCTTAGTCTTCCCGACGCAGAAATTCTCCGACGTGGACTTGCGGAAAGCAAGATTCATGATGCTCTCAAACTCCTGCCCGGTGTACTCCGTACAACGAGCCTTGGCCTTCGTGAAAACACTGAAAACCGTGTTGAAGGAAGACAACGAAGCCCTGCCTTCTACCTGGGAAGCCTGGAGCATGTTCGTTGTAGGCCAAAATCACAGGGAAGCGGTACAAGTCGTGCAGAATTCGCCGTGGGTTGTAGATGAGGCCTTTACCGTGAAGTCCGGGGAGAAAATTCCGAGTACACTGGGTCACATAACCGGTGAAGCGATTCGCAAAGAGTATCTTGTCGGGGTTTATGCTCCGGCTGCGACGCAATGCGACACACTAGGTCCCATCATTCTCAAAACTGTGGATCCGTTCACTCTGGAGCCCGTGCATCGTTTTTATCCGTCCGGAAATGATCTTCCCACGACGCTGATCGTGCCTCAGAATCACGGACTATCGATTGACCTACGTTGCGCGGACGGGGCACAGCGCGGAGCAGAGATTTCCTGCGCCGGGGACGTGGAGAATGCATCTCCGTGCATTCATTCAGCGTTCAAACGACGCTCGAAACGAGGTATTGCGGCTGCTAGACGATTTTTGGCGGTATTGGATGCCCAACGTGCCACGTACCCGGTGCTGAGTCCGGAACGGACTTGGCATCCCAGCGGATTCTTCCAGCGAGGGCTGAACGTGAATGAAAGCGACGGAACGAATAATGACGCGGGTTTGACGACTAATGAGTTTCTTATCGACGAGCGGAAGAGGAACGAGAGCCGCGCTGTTAATGCCACCTTTGTGCCTTATAGGATCAGGCAGAAAGCAGCAATCGCTTACAAGATGCTGTATGAAACCGTAAGTACAATATATACCTTAATTACCGTACTTGTAAAATTGTGCTGAAGATTGACGCTGTATATATAAATAAATATAAATACTGTAACTGCGGCTTCTCAATAATCCTGCTTTCAGTAATCGAAAATTTTCAGCTGGCTTGTGAAACTTAATAATCATATGATAAAAAATTATTTTAGGAATCTCCGATCTTAATTCATGCATCGTGTGTAACAAGGAAAACTGCATATATCACTTTAACTTTCACCCGCAATACCTTGCTATTTCTTCCCATTTACTTCTCATGGCCACGAAGTTTTCACCAGTAGCTGTCATTTCTTGCACCCTTCATGAATTAAATCACTTAAAATAATGCCAAACTTCCAACCAAAACGTTTTCCCTTCTGATTGGCTCATTGCTTATAGTTTATGACGGAGTAATATTTCCCCAAATAATTCCTAAAACTAGAGGGTGTAATCGTTTTGTTTTTTTTTTTGCCCAGGTAGCCACGCTTTTCGTCTCATCTCGCGAATTTTGACAATAATAGATATGCAGTGTTTTGAATGTGCTGTTGAAGGTGCAGTACTCTCGTTGTTCACGTGCCATGCGCTGAGTTGTGCACAGCAAAAGCGCAAATGGCCGATAATTTTCGTTTCTTCTCCGTTAATGTTAATCGCGTGAAATTCGAAGTGATTCCAAACTTTTCCCAACTCCTTCCGATTTGTCCCGCTTTCCTTCGATATAAATGTGACGATTATATGTTATACAGTAATGTATCTAAATCGCTTTGAAATATTCGCGTTTTCCAGGGTCAATTATAGCTCGTGAATCACTTTCTTATGTATTTTTTGTACAGTAATACAGTGCATGTATCTTTTTTTTATTAAGGGGCTGAACAGCGAACAAATGCTGAAAGCCCTGCCAGAAGTCGGTCTCTCCGACGCAGTGCGCAAAGAAACTGAGCGACTCATCCACGGCTTGCCCGATAGCCGGCTATTGCAAGCGATTGCAGCTGATCGGCAAACCGGCGGCCCGAAGCCCAAGTACCCACTTCCGCCGTATGCCAAGGTCCTCCTTGGTAGCATGGGTACCATCAGTGGCTGTCTCGGTACTTCACTTGGGTCTCTGCTCTGCTCAAATGTCGGAGCTGCGATTAGCAACTTTGCCATTGTAACCGCATGTCACAATGGCGGCCTCATGCACATGGGTGGATCCTGCTTCAACATGCTGGGCAGGATTTTCCAGGTCCTGTTTTTATGTTTTTCAACGTTTCTTGTAAAAAAAAAAAAAAAAAAAGATTGTGTGCGAAGTGGTGTTCTGGATTTTGCAGATAAATGTTTAAGTAGTTCATAGCTTTGTCACGGGGTATCATTAATTGAAGCACTGATATAACCAGGTATAACTTCTTCTGCACGAATTTTGCTGAGACAAACGAGAAACCGAAAATTTGCTCCGTAAGAAAAGGTTATGCCATTCTTTCGATTGTGACACGAAAAAGCAACAAAAAATACCCCCAGCAGTTACTGCCAATTTTGTTTTCCAATTCGAGAAGATTGAAGTTTTGTTGAATTTGGGGGGATACAATCTTACCAAAATTATTGATTCCTCGTCGGTAGTACATGAAATTTCAAACAGACGCAGCATTACAGGAAATATTGTTTCCTTTCTTGGGGTTTATATACTGCGTCATGGCTTCTTTGTATCAGAATTTGTTGAACATGGGATCTGTGTTCAATTTATGTTTAGACGTCGAGAAAACATCTCAAAGCTGACTTTTACCTTTTGAACTTTGAAACCTCCCAAAGCATTATGTTTCTTGTCTACAGGCGAAATGCGTATCTTGACAATACAAGCGTCCAAAAATCGGGTATTATGAAATAACTAAATTTCAAACTTCTTTTCAGAAATCAGGGATCCAATTCTTCAAATTTTGTTTCTTTCTAGCCATTTCAAAACGTTATCGAACAAAATAACAAATTTCCTCGGCTGGATACAGCAATGCCTGTAAATTGATCATAACAGGAACAAATTATTTCCCCCTTGTACAAAATGATTGTATTTGAATAAAATTTTTAAAATGCTGATAGCAGTATGTAGAGATTCACAATGGTTTCTTCAATTCAAAGGCAGGAGAATCAGTTGACACAGCATTACGATATCGTAATTGTAAGTGAAAGAATTTAAAAGCCACCGACAGATTAATTCGTTGCTATGCATCTTAAAATTACGTTCAGTGAGATTTCCATTGCATGGTATTTCTGCCGGGATCCTTAAAAATGTATTCTCGTAATTTAATATTTTATTGATAAATTTTCGTTGGAGCGGGATTTGCTGTGAAAGCGGAATTTTATTTGTATACAGTATTTATATTCAACAGGCTTTCTATGACGACCAGTCGGTGATTTGCAGTGCGCTTCACGAACGCGGCCTTTTGACCGACTTCGAGTACGCCGTGGACTCGGCATTTGGTCGCCGTTTGCAAAGCAGTGACCCCCGCATAATAGATGGCTACCATTTCCTGGCATCGCCCATTGTCTCACTCATGAAACGATCGTCGAGTTTTGCCAGCCTCGTCAGCTTCCTTACCCGGCCCTGGATCGACCAGATGATGTTCGAGTCGGGTTACTCTGGGAAAGAGTCTATTGTCGGCGACTTCTTGCTGAGTCGCGGGACGGAGGCGGCGAAGGCGGTGGCGGTGCTCAAAGATGGTGTCGAGGGATGGATGGAGACTTTGCATCGAGGTGTTGCTCGCGTCACTTGCGTGTCCGTCGCTTCGTTGTCGAGCTTGTTTGTTTTCAGGATGTTACAGAGTAGGTGAGGAGAAAACGTTGGGATTAAGCGATATATGTTGTGGAATGCGAGTTTATTTGTTTGTTCGTTGAGCTCTTGGCATTGATTCGAAGCGTTCGCTTTCGAACTGACGGGAAATCGGGGAAATGATTTATTTGTTGCTAATAAAGTGCAATTCATCTCGTTAAGCTGGCGCTATTTATTTCACGCGTTCCCAGAAAAATTGAAAAAAATCGTGGATGAACTATCATCTAACGTTTCGTATAGGATCTAAAAAGTAGTGCTCTTGTTTATTGCTGATAAATTTCATCTTCTCTTATGTTATTTTTGTAAGTGCGAATGGTATATGGAATTCATGGTTGATTGAAGCACAGGCCGTGGACAGTCCAGACTCTCTCTAGAGTCTACAATAGCTGTACCTCAAAATTCGTTATGGTTTTGGTGCGCCTGAAAGACATTTGTTAATATACTGTACTTGATCACAGATATCACAGTATTGTACTATATATTTGCTTTCGTGCCACATCTTCTCAATAAGTAAGATGCAAGACTGGTTTGTTTTAAACTTAAAGTTTGAATAAAAAGCTATCATGAGTACAACTGAATATTGCGTTTTCAGCAACTAAAAAATTGGAATACTTTGAAAATAAAACGCTCCATTCTTCTAATTTCTTTATGGATTGAACCTGAGTTTAATTAATGTTCAATATTTATACTTTCATTTATTTGTTTTAAAAAGTTCAAAATTATACGTTGGGATGAAGTACAGTATAATGGTGTGAACCTGAACTTCTAAAATTTTGAAACTTTCTATACCAGCCTGTGAAGTAGACCCTCATTTTTCCTTTTAATTTGACAAAAAAAGAGCACATGGTACACAAGTAAATATGGTAATACAAGATTCTCCAATGCAATGAAATTCTCCTTATGGTGATTAAGTAAAGTATTTTTCCTGTTTTGTTGAACAAATATTTTACCTGACAGTTATTGCATAGATGAAATGCTATACGTCAAAAACGTGGCTGTTCGTTATTGTAATGTATTGAAGACTTTGATAATTTTAAAATCTTCCACGGTAGTCTAATTATCGTGTAAATTTCCTGCTTAATTTACTCGACCATTGTCTCATCTATACGTATATATATGCCTTGTATAAAATTCCCACGAAGAATTGAAAAATTCCACATCAAATGAATTTGTTTTACGCTCTCATTTTGGGACTCCTCTTTTATTCCCGAGGTTAGTTTGAACCAGCGTGTGGCCGGCTTATCCTTCACAGCACCCTCAAGCGATTTGCACGCTGAACTGAACAGGCAGAATTCGGGAGGGGGGGGTCGAGGAAGAGATCATGAATGTTTGTGCCGGTCGATTTCACGGACGATTATGCCGTTACCCAGATCCGCTGGGTCCCTTGCGGGTTGCGGTGACGCCGCACGTGGGAAATCGTTTTTCCCTGGGTTGCGCTAAAATGCCCCACGTGCCGCTCGTTTTCTTTCCACTCATCGTCGTCGTGCTAGAGAACGATTTATATTTGTTCCCTTCTTCTCTCCTTCCTCGCAAAGCGCTATAGGCTTTTTTATTTCTGTTTTAATTGGTTATTCCAGTCAAAAAAAAATTTTTCACTGGGAGATCTACGTTGCTCATATCATTAACTAACGAAGAGTCTGCCGATTGAAAAATGTCTTCCCCTTCATGAGCCAAATCGGTTGTTTAGTTCCGGAAACACTTGAGCATTTGTTCCCGCTTTTTCTTTTCTTGCGAAAAATGTCACTACATGCAGTGTACAATTTTTGGTTGGTGTGCATCACCGTTCCTGGTTCCTGTTCTAATCGATCCTTCGGATAAAAAAAAAAAGAATTCGCTGGGAGATCCCCGTTTTTTGACGTCGACCGATTAAAAATGTCTTCCTCTAAATGTGCAAAAGCGTTTGTTGGTTTCGTGACGCCTATGAGGGATTGAAGTTTCTACATGAAGGGCGTGGGAAAAGGGGAAATCGAGGGTTGTATTACATTTTTCCACTCAATTGATCTGAATTATTCATAGACTTGAGACTTAGATTTAGAAAAATTTTCCTGTTTATTCAATTTAATTGAGGGAAATGAACTGGAGTCCGGAACGACTTATAGCACTGCAGAAAAAGGATGTCGGCAAATTCTTTGTATTTTGAGATTAATACGGTGTCAATATTTCATGCTTATGCCATCTTTTCGTGTCGTGGAGAGATTTTAAAGCTAGCGAGGTATTTCTCGTTATTTTTTCTGGTTTACTATCATTTTTGAACATATCCGACAAGTATACAAAATTTGAAAGTAGAAAGCTTTGGGGTTGTGTGGAAGAATTGCAACGCAAGCTGTAAAATTTTTTTTCGGCAAAAATAATTTTATTTTATTGAATTTACGAGAAAAAAATATCGCTTCTGGTGGGTTTTTTCTCATGCTTGCTTGTAATACAAACATTTTTATTTTTGTGCAGTATATGTCTTGAAGTTTTGGCAAGGTTTCAACTTTCAAGCCAAAGCATATTCCTTTTTATTTTATTTTCACACGGGTTTCGCGACGTGGAATCGCGAATGCGATAAACGGCAATTGCGAACCAGGCGTGGCGAATTAGTCCGACCACGAGCGCGTGTGAACGACAGAGGAGCACGCGTATCCACTGATCAACGAGCTCGCTAAGCGGAGCGACAAATTGCATAAATTATCGCCGGTCCTCGTGTCCTTTAAACGCGAGTCAAGTGGAACGGAATGAGGGAAAAGTCTTGCTGGAAAACATTTCCAGGAGAAGAGAGGGTGGGGGGAAGGGTATCGGGGGTCGTGCGCGGAAAATGAGTCCCCGCGGGGGGTGCACTGGCTTTGTTCCGCTTCGAGTCGGAAAAAGAGAGGGCTGGGTCCTCTATATATATCCGGTGTATGTCACGCTGTCAGCAACAGGAAGTCAACCAAAGCTCGGACTGACCGGAGAATTCATTCATTTCTGGAAATTAATTCATGATCATGATTATAGTTTTAAAACGAACTTGAGAATGTATAGGATAATGCATTCCGGGAAAGAATTTTGGTCATTGAATGCAGAAGTCCATTATTTAATCACTCCTAACTGTTGATCGTCCGAGGGAAAAAAATCGGTAATTCGTCAATATGCCGTTTTTACTGAAATATTGTATTGAAAAAGACTTCATCAATTATGACAACAAAATGAACAACTTTATGCAGCAAAAAGTTAAACTGAGCCTAGACTTGCAAAGGAATCCACTGAATCATTTAGGGTTACGCTGCTTAGAAATTATTTTATTTCTTGGATGGATAAATCTACAGTATTCCAATGTTAAACTATTCATGTTTCAGTACTGCACTGGATCACCCTACCCGATGAATTTCTTTACAAATATTCTGTTATAGTAAATCATTTGTTATCACGAAAATTCTCACGAGTCCTGGCAGAAACACCACGTAGAAATGTGTAGTAGACCGCCTTGAATTGAATATATGGCTCTTTTTTTTAATGAAAACAGCTTTAAATGAGTTTTTGCCCTTTCAAACTTGTTTTGCTATGAAAGAAGGAAAAATATTATATTTTACTTGAATTAAATTCGCCAGTTCATTTTTTTCAAATTTTAAGGTGTTTTCAAGATATTATCTGGATCCAGTTTGACCATAAAAATTGATAACATTGTTTTAAAATTTCGAAAATTTTTCCTGCAAATTTTAAAATGTACAGCGTATGTGCCTCCTGTTGACAGATATTTTCGTTGTCGTCCCTAATGCAAAATTTTTTTACAAAATACACATACAGAAGTCTCCTGTTGACAGATATTTTCGTTGTCGTCCCTAATGCAAAATTTTTTACAAAATACACATACAGAAGTCTCCTGTTGATTTACATATTGTTGCTAAAGTTTTCTTTTAACGCAATCGGCTACCCATCTTTCACATCCTGCTCTTCCGGTGCTTTGACATAGTTTCTTTCCTATATCGGAAATAGACCCTGCTGCTTAAAGAGAGAGCCTAGAGGGAGAGAGAGAGAAGGGAAGAAAGGTGTCCCGACGACGCCGACGAAATCCGTACCCCCGGAAAAGGGGTTTCTTCCGCGCGCTGGCTTCCCCTAAAACTGCATGATGAGAGGGAAACACCCACCACACCCAAAACACACCCTGGTCTCTCTTTCTCTGGGATTTCCGCGTGTGTCCATGCATCCACGTGTCGGCCCTTGTGTTCCGTCACGAACACGCGTCGACAGGCACGTTCCGGTTTCCCCGGACCCCAAGGTACAGTATTGTATACTATCCTGCGTTTGCTGTTGAACTGCGGAGAGCTTAAACGGGGGCCACCCGAGCCAATCTTCCAGTCTCAGGATATGGGGCTGTATATATATGTGGGGTGATTTGATGTTGGCATGCAGACGAAGGGAGAATGAGAAGCCACGTGGAATGAAGTTCAGTATTCCAGGGGTTCGGAGTCGTCTTTTTTTCTTCTTCGTCTTCTTACTTCCCTTTGGTGACTCAGAAGGCTCATTTTTGGCAGCAGTTTCTGTTTTTTTTTTTTTCAGGAAAGTTATCCTCGGTTGGCCGTCTTGACCGATACTAAAACGTCAGTCACGGTACTTTGTACACCCCTGTGGGGTCTCGGCTTTTTGTTTTGTTTTTTGGAAAGCCGTATTTGGCAGTACAGTGAGACCCCCACATGCGGACGCCTCGACCTGCGGACGATTCGACCTAGGGACACTTATTTTAACATCATAAAATCACAAAAAGTCCCGACATGAGGACATTGACTCGACATAGGGACATTTTGCGATAAAATTGCAAAAAAATTTCAGGAAAAATTACAAGAAACAGATTTTTCCAACCCTAAAATTGATGTAAGAAAAGTTCTTGGGCATTTCTCTCCCCAATTTACCATCTATTTAGCTAATTTAAAATAATTATCTCCAGCTTAGAGAGACTTCCTTCTCTCTTTTTCACTTGAGTTTTATTTTTACAGAAAATGCCAACACTTCTACGTACTGCATGTACAGATGAGGTATCAGTATTCAATTCCCCAAATGTTCATATTGTGTTGAAATACATTGATTGAATCAGTTTAAATTGGGAGAAAATTTTTATTTTCATGGAATTAGGGTATTTTGTACATGAAACACCAATTAAATAATGTAAGTCTAAGGGAAAATGATACTCGACTTGGGGACATTTTGACTTAGGGACACTCTTGATGCACCAATTACGTCCGCATCTCAGGGTCTCACTTTTCTGTAGCGTAACTCAGAGGAAAAGTATCATTCGGAGTTCTTCCTTGTTGGTAGACACTGTAGTTTTTAGATTCTTTAAGGTTTTAAACTTTTTTCTAGGACCCGAGAAGTCATTTCTTGTAAGTAATTTCTGTTGCGAAACGCTTTAGAAATTTATTCGTAGTGTTGTTTAACTTGAATTATCAAAGTTCAGCACTTTGGAAGCAGACCATTGATTGAATGTCGAAATGTTGTTCGACTGTAAAATGTGTAACAACACATTTTTTGGATGTTAAAAAAGGATTTCTGGATGATGCACCGGAGAAGTACTTCCCAGGGGCTCTTCGACAACTCCCGAGAGCCTTCAGAAAGACAATTTAAATAAAATTAAATACCACTTCAAGAAGTATTTGAAAATAATGTGCAAGAAAGAGTTTGTTTTATTTCGAAGAATGGACCATAAAGGCATAACATTTTTGAAAAATTGACAAAAATACTGACACTCGGCGAAACGGTGAGCTAAGAGGATCTATTAAATATGCTGTATTGAAAACAAAATTATTACAGGTGGACTCTGTATACAACGAAATTCAAGGGACTATAAAAATTCATTGTCGAGAGAATATCGTTTTAAACGAACTCTATAATATGGGGATGAAGCCTCAAGGGACCAAAATAAAATTTGTAATACAGAGAAAATTGTTGGACAAGATAGTCTAAAAATCCACGGTTTTTCGAAAACCATCCATAAAATATGAGGGCAGAGTTTCAGTTTTTGACCATGCAGAGAGGAGAAAAAAAAATAATTATGTATTTCTGTGTATCCAGTTCAAAATCAATTTTTCAAGTACGTTCTACAACGTATCGGTACTTACGAGAATTTATCTTTTTTCGATTGAGTGGAATTTAGTCACATATTTCCATGCAGTATTTAATTTCTGTTGATGGATTTTGAATCTTAAATTACCTCCCACGGTTCCTTAATTATATGAAGTGACTTGAGAGACTCTTGTGAAGGTGCCATCAATTGAGAAACTTCGCACTATCGAATAAAGTAATGAACCAAACGTTTCCAACCAGGCAAACAGTGGGAAAATTTCCTCCCAGAACCGGGAAAATGTTTAGAAAATGAGTGAATGCTTTCTGAGCCAAATTGTCGTGTTTTGAAGCATTTCCTGGTTGCTGGGGGTCCTTCGAAAATCATTTCGCAAACATCAGCGTTACGCCGCGGATTCGAGCACTTCCATTCATCCGGTCATATCCTAGCTTCGCAAATTTTTGCGCACCGACAGGCGTTTCATTGTTTGTCGCTTTCACCGAAGGCACGACACGGTTTTTACTCAACAAAACTTCTCCCGTTTCCTTCTCTCCCGGCATTGGCACAAGAGACACGTGACCCATGGAAAAAAAAACTTGGCTTCAAATCTAGAACCCGATGCCAAATCTGGGTGGTATTTTTTTTTTTTTTTTGTCGGGGTGGGGGGATGGAGATGAAAGGCGGCGGCGGCGGCGACCCCGAGCCGAACGTCGGCGTTGGAGCGACAATAAAAACCGCCACAAGGGCCTCTTTTGAAATGTTCTTCGTCGCACGAGGATAATCTGCCTCTCCATACAGCCGTGTGTGTTTTTCTATTCTGTTCAACTAATTCATGTGTTTCTTCTTTTTTTTTCTTCCTGAAAATATTCCTCTTTTTTTTTGCTTGGAAATATTTGGATGCGCGAGATGATTTCCCAACTTTAATTGGTTTCTAAAACACGTATTTATGATGCCGAACCAAATAAAACGAGAAAAAAAACAGGCTGAAATCGTTGAAAAAGCGAATGAAAAGAGCAAAAAACCACGACGAGTGAAAATATAATATTTATATAACGGAACACACACGCGTTGCTGAGGTATTTGAATTTGAATTTGAATATCTTTAGCGAGGAATATAAAAGAAAAAAATCAAGGTTAATTTTTATCAATTATAACACTAAGGTGAATGAACTGAAATTGTGCCATGAAACGCACTTGGACTGAACTGTGATTTTAGAAAAAATACAGCGTTGTCGTGACGGCCTTACTTTCTTACTTTGGTAAATATTACCGTGTGAAATCCTGGAATAGGAGTAGAAACTCGATTAAGTAGGTTTTACGGTGTATATGTTCAATTAACCGTCTCCATATTTCAATCCTTTGATAAAAAGCGATGAGAACCATATAAATATGTAATGTACAGTATACTTGATTATCAAAATGCGGGGGGCATCCATCAATCGCTTTTTCTTGGGTATAATACTTATTAAATGATTTTTATTTTCGGCTTTCCGGCAGAAATATAAATGCTAAAAATAAAAATCCGGAATGCGGCTTTCATTTTACCGAGACTATCTCAGGGGAAACCAGATTTTAACGCGTCAGTTTCCCTCAGGTTTTCCACCGACACCTTTTTATTTACAGTACAGTACAGTATTTATATTTTTTGAAGGGGTGAAATCATTTGTCGGATGTGAATCATGGTGACGATGACGAGTGTTTGGAACGGGGGTCTTTGTTAGAGCCAGCAGGGCGACGTTTACACGAGAGGAAAAGAAAAAAAAGAGAAGAGAACTTGGTGATGGGATTTAGTGCGGCGGGCGGTCGGGCATCAATGACTTTGTTTACTGGGGCTGCACGCCGTCATCGCGAGACAAATCAATTTGGCGACCGGAACAGCTTTTCCTCCTCATTATTCATCCCGCGGGATTAATTCGCGGTCGAACCTCCCCGCGGGTTCTCCCACGCTGCGTTTTGCCACTCCATCAAACTCATCGACTCTGGGAGATTTATTTGGCCTCGCATACTGTATACGATATGCAGTATATATAGTGCGTGTCCGTCACACACTACAGTATACAGCAGTACTGTATTTACTCAAGTGCCATGCGCCCTTGAGACACAGCTCCAATTATTTCCAGTCTAATACAGGTGATGCCCCGCAATTTGACCTTAATTGTTTACTGGACCAGGGTCAACTTGAAAATTGGTCAAATTGCTGAGCCACATCAAATGTGATGTTTTCTACATTGTATTTGACGTTTTTGCCCATTTCTGAGGGTAAAATTGTAGGGCCTAGGTTGAATTGTGAGTTGACCTCCTAGAAAATTTGACCATTGAATTGCAGGAGGTTGAATTGCAAGGTACCATCTGTATATTCATGAAAACATTCCTTTAGTAAGATGCGCACCATATGTTTGTGATTGAAAAATGGCGGCAATTCGAAAATGAAATCCACCAAAATCGAATTTGTACTTGTACAGTACTGAGTTGGTCTAGAATGCAATTGTTTTTCAGTTGCATTCAGTTTCTGAAATCATATGTTTTTAAATGGGGCTAACAGTTTCCTGAAGTGAGTAAAATATGAAGCGCACCCAAACTTAAAAAAAGTTATATGCCCCAATTATGAAAACACGCCTTTCTTTTCCTCTTACGTGTGGTATTCAATAAATAAATAAATAAAGGAATCAACCTTTTGGGGATGTCAGATCAGCAAATTGGAGGCCATCTTGAATGTTTCAGACACGCATTAGGCTTTTTGAGAACACTCGAGAATTGCTCAAAATTGAGGAATAAATTGAATTAAATACGAATGAACCACCTCTCCAACTCAACTTTCTCAACGTAGAAGCAAAAATGTGATCACATTCTTACAACTGCCAAAAGCATATGAAACGAATAAATTTGAAAATTTGTTTCGAGCACCACGAGTTAACCGCTTTTTTTTTAACGAATCCAACGGACTATTCCCTAAGTCAGATACAATAGTAGAAATAAGCAACGAATGCAACATTAGCACAACGTCAGTGGAATATATAAAATTAATTGAAAAAATAACAGGATTTTCATTCATATCTCATTGGATCTTTGTTTTAGAAAAGGGCGGGCCGAAGGTTGAAAAATATCATAATAGTCCGCAACCTCATCAAACCAAAATGAAGTGATTCATTTTTGAATAAGCTAAAATGTCTCTTACCGGTGCATCATCGGAAAATTTTATAGTTATGAAAACTAAGATGAGATTTTACCGTTCAGAAGAGATTTTACGCAGCCAACAGGAAACTTGCAACCAAAACGAAAACCCGAAAAAGTGATTCAAGTAAGACATGTAGATCACCAAATTTTTAGCTAAAAAAATTATACTGTACCTGATGCACACCACTTTTGAAATCGAAATTTTTGGAAAACTGTGCCTGTTACTGACGTATAAAATTCAGAATACCTCTGGTATGCAAGAAACATTTTATTGGAAACAGAAATGACGGTTTCCAGACAGGTTTCAGTGAGCTACGTCCAGAGAAGAAAAATCAAGAGAAAAGTATATATTTCATTTCATTATAAGGAGAAATTACGTGGATTTTTTCATTACCCAGCTAAACTGAAGAATTCATGATCTAAAACTCAAGCTTTACTTTGAATACGACAAAATGATGATTTGGAAGAGAAGTTTTTTTGAGCTATGAAAATCTCAGATACGATGCGACTGCAGATAAAAGTTCACAGCATTAAATAAATTGTGACTTCAAACCACCTGAATGCACCACAGAGGCGGTATTTTTCATGGTACTGTACATGAAAATCTGCAAAATTTTGAAGCAGTACATTACATAAAAGGTTGAAAACCCCTTTTTTACCGCATTCGTGCCGCTGCCAAGTCGGATTGAAGGCCCTTTTCTTTAACCCTATCTCCGTTTCTTCTTCGGCGTTTGTTTCTTGGATAATTCGTTTTGAGTTCACTTTGTGCAGTATTTACGTTCTGACAAGAAAGTCAGCTTTCTGCTTTCACTGTAAAACCTACTAAACCAGTACGTAGACAGCTGAATATCACACCACCATAATGCTTCCTTCGTGGCTAGTTTTCGGCCGCGACATCATAGGAAAACGGCGGGAGAGGGAGGGTAGTGTATAGGCGGGACTTTCTAGCCCTAGCGGAAACGAAGAACGACGCCCATTGGCTGCATGTCGCCACCTACCGCCCACACAGACACGCCCAATGAACAAACGCTCCCCCCCAAAAGAACCTTTATACACCCCCTCTTGCTGCGGATCTCCGCATCGATTTTCCTCTGTTCTCTCACATCGTTCTCTGGTCCCACGGCCTTCATATCAACGCACTCCTCAAGGAGCGATGCCCAAGACAAGGACTGTGGGTCGCTTTTGCTACCTTGGCCGCTTTGAGGAGGGAAAAACAACGGGGGGCGTCGCTCACCTTACTATTAAGACGGGAAAAGTCGCGGCTTGCCCTTGTGTCAGATGCAAGCAGTCGGCCAGCCTCTGGCACTATATTCCCCACGGACCCTCTCGAGCTTCACTGGCAGAATATTCGCCGGGTTCTCCTGATGAGGTGCTTCAGTGGCCTCTCCTGGAGTCTCGACATCAAAACCAGCAGTTAACCAACTTTTCTGATATAATTGCGCAATATTCTCTTTTTCATTTCCAGTGTCACCCTTTGTGAAAAAGCAAAATAAAATAAAAATTATAAGACCCAGCGTTGATTAAGAAAGCGAACTTCCCGTATCCCTTCCCGAGTGGAAACCCGAACATTTGCTTTCGTTTTACCGAAGTCTGACGATTCTTTTTCCGGTATTCCGATGCCGAAAATTTTCTCAATTTGATAACAAATTTACTTCTATGTGCACTACCGAGTTTGTATTATAAAGCTCCTGTGTTTCGTTACAGTTTATTTCCGTGTGCTGTAGCTTAATGAGCCGATCTTTCTTTCTTCAATTTTCCAAGAATTAGTTTAGGTTCTGAAATAAGTTAGTTTACCTGTAGGTAATGTATCGAATTCCCCATGGATGAAAGCAAGCCAGTGTTCTGTACTGTACAGAGATTGAAAAAAAATTCAGATTTCTTAGAGAAATTCGAGTTCTGCAAAATGTCGCTTCATCCTCATTTATTAATTTAATTATACGGGCTACTGAGTTCGAGGTTTTGCACGAATGTCAATGAAACTTCGGGATATCAAATTTCCAAAAATTATATTCTAATATCCAGACTACAGGCATTGTCATTTGAAATCGCCTTAGCCCGAAATATTTGCTTTTCTTTCGTCACGAGCTGTTCAGAAAAGAAGAACAGGAAGGCATTTAATATCTAAGATGCACCTTTTTCCGATTTTTTAAAGGAATTCTACGTCACGTTTCTTATAGGCGAGGAAGGCTTCTGATTTCAATATTTTACATTCTACTCCATCAGTGATTGACCCAACAAAAAAAAGTAAGGCACTTGAAATGTGGGATGTGTCTTTGTTATCTACGCAGTTGACGAACGGAGGAGAGAGAGAGAGAGAAGAGGTGAAGTGCTGAACGAAGAATACTGTCAGACGCAGTCGAGCCGAGTTTTTCAGAGTGTTGTGCCCTGTCCAGGAAAGAAAAAAAAATAAAAAAAAGAGGAGGGGGGTGAAGAATTGGCGCGGGGGTTTGAAAAAGAAGGGGATCCCGGCGTGGCGATGGGTTCATTTGCCCAGGGAGCACTGCCCAATACGGAACATCACCAGCACCAGAGCCGTGACAGGTCCCCTCTGAGGTTGGTGGACAAGGAACCCGTCGTCGACTACAGGTGCTACGGCAACAAGATTGGAGGTGAGAGTCGATTTCTGACTTGTCGGTGAAACCATGTCTGAATTAAATACAGTCAAACCCCGAATTAGTGTCATTGTTTGTCCTGCCCTAATGTTGTTGCACTAAGCAAGGGTGGCACTAAATCAGGGTATTGAATCAGAAGAATATTTACTTGAGGGATTTTACTGCGAGTAAAACAGGCTTTTTTTGCAGAATTGCGTCACCATTATTGAATCTGTTTAATATAAAAAAGGAAGGTAACATAAATACTTTGAGGCTCAATTGAACTGTTTGTACTACATCTTAATTTTGTGTTATACAGTTGTATGGTACAGTATATATTTGTGCACCAATTGTGGCAAGTAAAAGAGTGGGACTGTTTTTTGCAGCTTTGTATCAAACTTACAATGAAAGCACACAATTCAAATATCAGGTGGAGTGAAATTCAAATTTGTTTAAAAAGACAATCCCAGTTATTCAGATGCTCTTTGCTGTGTAGGATATTCAAATAAAACCAAACAGTTTATATGTGAATAAAAAAATAGAATTTTTACAACTTTTCCTGAGCATGGACTGAGCATGATTCTCAGTGAAATCCCAATGATATCCGATATGCCTCAATTTCTCAGATTTTGGCCTATTTTTCATTCAGGAGAGGGACATTTTCTGTGGCACTAAGTGAGTTGGCACTAAATTGGAGTTTCACTTAAGAACACAATTGAGTGAGATTTGTTTTAGGAAAATTTGTGGCACTATGGGGTAGCACTAAATTGGTGTCACTAAATCAAGGGTTGACTGTATACAGTGGGCCCCCGACTTACAACGGGCCCATGTTACGTCAGTTTCAACTTACGACGCTTTTTTAAATATAAAAAAACCCCCAACTTACGTCGGGGTTTCATGATACGACAGCTTCTGAGGTTTTTCAGCTTTGATGTTGGCTCCGATCTGTTGCTGTTTCAACCAAAAGCAACGCGAACAGAAGATAATTGATCTATCTTTCGTCTGAAGTTCTTACCGTGTTTGGCAATGACGGGGTTTTAAATCGATCACTTTCTATATTAATTTGAGTGATCCTCGTTCCTGCAGATGCAACTCAAGTCATCTTGAGAAAGTATTGCTTCGTGTTAAACTTTCGTGTCGTCACTTGTGATGATTTCAAGGCGTGTTAATCCGTTGTTCAGAATCACCGCGATCCGAAGAGTTTCATGATTTCGAAAGATGTGTTCGATGTTCCTTGAATTTTTTTCATGTTGCAATTAACTGCGAACCAATGATTTTTCCCGCTTTAGGCTATTTGTATTTTACGTATTGTGTTCAATGTGCATTCCAAAAAGCATTACGGTACCTTTTTTCCAGAATGAGAGTTGATGAATTTACTTACATGCCGTATTTTAGAATACTGTACCGTATTCTACGGGTTTTTGTGTTCCGTAACGCATGGTCTTCTACGTAATTCTTAATCCCTTAAATCTCCTCCCGTCAATTTGTTCGCCCTTCATCGATGTTCAGAGGATCTTTTCAAATGTATCAAAAATTAATTTCGAAGCTGTTTTTTTTTTAAAGAATTAAATTAGGCGATTGCTCCACTTCTTGTTTGGGAACTGTGGCTGAGGGATGTATTCTTCTCTGTTTCGGATCCCATATTCTGCTCTTTTTTTTCAGTTTTATGGTTGAAAATTTTGCGAAATGTATGACCTGATCACAATTTTTGCACGGGTTGATGGCTGTTCTTCGCGCATTGAAGTTTGATTATCGCTGCCTGAATCTTTCCACAAGTTGATGATTCCAACTATTGCAAACTTGAAAGAGCAAACTAGAATCATAGCAGAGAGTCGAAATCAAGAAGGAATCTGGTGGGCAAGGTTACTGTTCATCAGTCCCGAACGAAGCACAAGTGAGAAATCGTTGAGCTAGCGTAGCGTGACTGATTAAGAAAATAACCTCAAGAGCTACGTACAGTACTTCTTCTCCGCTGTCGTGAAAATAATTTGGTTTACATTGTTGAGTTGAAAGAATCGACGATTGGATGCAGACTTCCTGTATGATTATCTTTTCTAGTCATTTCCGGAACAATATTTGGTATTGAACGAAAGCTTCTTTTTTTTTTTACTCTTCATTAAAGGATAATCAGAAATTGTCATCTAAGAATTGGTGATAAACATCAGTCAAGGCACACTTTTTCGAAATTTCGTTGACAATCCTTTTGATGTGTCACGGTTTATTGTTTTATCCCGGAAAGAGATGTTCAAGAAAAAGGCTTTTGGTTCGTTTTACTCGTCAGCACTCGCTGTTCAAAAATCGTTTTTTTTTTTCGTTACCGTGTTGCCTTTTGAAATTTGCTCGTCTTGAAGTCCATTTTGGGCTTGGCTTGATTATTTTAAATTCGTCCAGACATAACTTACTCCGTGTCCTACATATTTTTCCAGGAAGACTGAATATCAAACTGAAACCATCTACCGCGTTTTCCTGTACTGGTGAAGATCACCTTTAATGGATTCTGTGATACCTCGAACTGCAAGTTCCGTTAATTTTAGCATGTGTTGAAGAATATGTATGAAGTAACTCATTCAACATTGTGGCTATTGGACAGGGAGAAAAAAAGAATGTGTTGTAAGTAATTATTTGTCATAAAAAGATTTTACTCATCTGCTGTGTAGTGGGAATTACCTTTGAACCTATTTTGAATGCTGAAAAGTGGCAAATAAAGCTTGTTTTTTGATCCAGTGTGAAGATGAATGAGGTTTGATTTGCCTCAGAAAGCATGTGCCTAAAAATAAAATATCTGGCCTATGATTGGTGCATTATTTGAACAAATGTGTTGATTATTTAATGCCTCATCTTTATTGGTAATTGTCTGATGAGATTCATGAGAAACTGCAGAACTTGTATCCTGTGATAAAATCAACTGTGTGACTTCAAATGTTGGACCGGGGGGGATCCTTGTACTGAAGCATGACTTGGCAATCTGGGTTTGCACACAATTATTTCAAGGATAAAATGAGAATCCTGAATCCTGGTAATTTATTTACATTCCAATTTCTTGGGCTAAGAAAATTCATGTTATTGTGCATTAAGGTAATTCATAATGACCAGAAATAATTTGATCAGTACAGTATTATAGTTTCTGATAATGAAGGCTCGCCTTTTAACCGTGATTTCCCAACGATTAAAATGCTCGGTGCGTATGTTGGCATTTCCGGAAGTTGCTGGATGGACTCGTCTTGATTTTTCTCCGTGAATGCCGTGTCATTTCATAACATAATTTACCTGGAAAATCACCATGTTCAATCTAAACCAATGCATCCTTATTGCTGCGGTCCCGGATTTTTCCTTGCATGAATTCCCGTGTCTCCTGAAGTGGCGGGTAAGTAAACCGTTCCCTGCTGTGGAGTGGTCTGCCCTAATCCCTTCCCTTACATAAACTCAGGGCCGGCCTAAGGCGGGTGCAGCGGGTTCACTGCACACGGGCGCCTGGCTAGGGGGGGCGCAAAAATTAGTGCCAGGGTTGGCGCAAAAATCAGACCTGACCCGGGCAGTAAGGAGGGGGTGTGCCTGCATGATGAGGCGCCAGACACATCATCATTGATTGACTCATTGAATCATTAACTCATTGATGAGGCGCTTCATCATGCCAGCAAAATTATTTACTTTCAGAACTTCGAAATTGACTAAAGTAAACAGCAAGACACAGGAAGCATCAAAAACTTAAAATCCCTTAGTTCCCTCCCCCCTCCCCAATTCTGATGCTTCCTGTTCAGGCTGTGATGTCTTTGACTGCACCTTAATAGGCCAATCACATGCTTAAACAGCAAGACACAGGAAGCATCAAAAACTTAAAATCCCTTAGTTCCCTCCCCCCTCCCCAATTCTGATGCTTTCTGTTCAGGCTGTGATGTCTTTGACTGCACCTTAATAGGCCAATCACATGCCTAAAAAATTTAACCACTGTGTCCCAAGGAATCCAGGAATAAGTAAAAAAAGAAAACCTCTTCATCCACATATAGTCAGTCTTCTTGAGAGCTTCAACCATGTGGAGAACCCTCTTTTTGAAAAAAAAAAATGGGGAGAATTTCCCCTGTTTCCTATAGGAAGAAAAAAGGGGAAATTTTAAGAAAATACCCTTTTTATAAAAAAAAGAGGGAAAATTCATCCTGTGGGATAAAAATTCAGAAACACTAACATTCTGAAACTGCACAACCCCTGCACTTTATTCACTCTCAATACATTAAACAATTAAGCATTCATTAGTCATATCCTATTACAAAATCAAAAAAGTTCTAATTTTTGATGGCAAATTCTGTAATTTGATAGATTTTTCAACACAAAACATGAAAATTCAGAAAATTCTCTGCAACTGGAATCCCTTTGAAAATTCAAAGGTTGGTGAAAGAGAAAATTTCCCCTAGTTTAAATGTGTAATGGGGTTAGATGTGCAGAGCAGTTTTAAAATTTGTCATTCTTAAAAAAAATAGCTAATTGCAGAATTGAGCAAGAAACTAGAATTTTTTCAGATTTTGTAATCAAGAGACTAATCAGCATGGTTCATTCTTTCATGTATTGACAGTGCATAATGTGCACAGTTATTAAAATAAGCACAGTTATAAAAGAGCACATTGTTAAAAGAAGCACAATTATCAGACCAACAATAACAAAATTTAAAAAGTTCTAGTTTTTTGCTTATACATTTTTAATTTACTAGATTTTTCAACAAAAAGCACAAAACTCAGAAGAAATCTCTGCACCTCTAATCCCTTTAAATATTCAAAGTTTGGTAAATAAGGAAATTGTTAATAAATTATCAGATCTGAAAACATGTTGTTCTGGAAGAATTCATTTAGAAAATGTTTTACATTCTCATTTTCACATTTGTCAACTTGGATCATCTTATGGTTTAAAAAATGGGAAGTGCAGAGAACTTCATGATGCTTTCAATGTAGTTTAAAATTTTCATTTCAGTGCATGATTACCTTTTTTGCAAATTTTAAAAGATGAAAAATTGGGAAGAAAAACTGAAACAAGAATTCAGACTTTTTAGTCTAGCCCATTCTAATTTATTTGCTTTTGATGAAACATTAAAATTATTTACACGGTGTCATGCACAGTGATGTTTTACAAGCATCTTTCTTTTTGTTGAAAAATGTTACAAATTGAAACAGCTAAAATTCAAAAAAGTAAACATATTTTTGGTGATTTTTTTACAATTTTTCTGGAACAAATTAATTTTTTTATAATGTAATCTTAAGGGAAATAGGGTTTCAACCTACGACGGCCCCATGTTATGACGTCCATCCTGGAACGGATTGATGACGTAAGATGGGGGCCCACTGTACATAAACAATGCCTTATTAGTTATTACACAGTACATTATTTACCATATTTACTTGAGTACCACAGGCATATTTTTTAAAATCCAAGTTCAGTGGGGAAAAAGGGGGGGTGCATGTCATAGGCAAGTACAGTATATGTTTTTCAAAAAAGTGTTCAAAAAGTAGGTGCATACAGGGCCGGCCTAAGGCGGGTGCAGCGGGTTCACTGCACACGGGCGCCTGGCTAGGGGGGGCGCAAAAATTAGTGCCAGGGTTGGCGCAAAAATCAGACCTGCCCCGGGCAGTAAGGAGGGGGTGTGTCATATTTACTTGAGTACCACAGGCATATTTTTTAAAATCCAAGTTCAGTGGGGAAAAAGGGGGGGTGCATGTCATAGGCAAGTACAGTATATGTTTTTCAAAAAAGTGTTCAAAAAGTACCACGTATAATATGACATGATCTAAGATTACCGTCCACATCTTCGTTAAAATGGTCTTTTAAAAATTACATGACATGAAGGTGTAGTGAACTTAAAATTCAATACTAAATAAGAACTAGTCCCAAAGAAATCCTTTGGCAAAGTCCATTATTTCCATATTATTGGTCTTTCTCCCTCTCAATTTGCTCCTCACATGGCTAATCTTTTCCCATCCACTTCTTGTATCAGCTTTTAAAGTTCATGTATTTTTCCATTAATCACATAGAATCAAAGATGCTCAGAAAATTTTGCAAAGCATCTGGAAGGTACCACTACATGTGGTACCTCACAATTTGACCCTAATCCATCGCTGGACTAGGGTTGAATTGCAAAGTAGTCAAATTGCAAGACAATGTCAAATGGCATGTTTTCTACGTGGAATTTGATTTTTAATGTCTCTCTGCAGGTTGAATTACGTGGAAGATGACAAATTGAAAGTTGACCTCCCAGCAAATTTGACCATTCAATTGCAGTTTGGTCAAATTGCAAGAGGTTGAATATTGCAAGGTGCCACCTGTATACCACTAATTTTGCATACATGACACTGGTTGAAAAGCCTTTGTTTTAGAAACAAGAAACTTTTCTATTCCAAAGATATTTTAACGTTAAATGCATTTAAACTTCATAAGCCAAAGTTGTTCTCATTTTCAGGCGCGAACAAGATATTGTAGATGCTAGCTCATCATCTTGTGAGCAGTGACGTCATATATCAAGTTATAAAAATGCGTATATTGTAATTAAAAGGTGGGGACAGAGGAGCGGAATCCGCACAACATCCCCAACAGCAAGAGCAACAACAGCATCAGCAACACAACGTCGACGGCTTTGACGCTCATCGTCAGCACCTGGTGCACCCGTGCATGAGCCCGCAGAACCACTTGACACCACTGGTTCCCGAACCGGGTCACCATCAACACCACCACCACCACCACCACCCGGGGATCCACCTACCGGGGTACCCGCCGGACACGGGGCTCGAACGTGGGTCCCACCAGCAGCACCACCACCATCACCTCCATCACGCCCCGCCCACAGTGGATTTCGCCGCCATGCCGTCAGCGTTCGTGGCCCATCAGCCCGGCTCGTCGTCGACAGCAGTGGCGGACGATGGCGGGCCGTGCAGCAGGTACGACCCCGCCGCCGCCGCGGTGGCCGTCGCCATGCAGCATCATCCACTTGGTTACCCGTATCACGGTGAGGCGTTCGTACTCGATGAGACCTTTAGATTTTGTTGTTGTTGCTTCTTCTTGGGCGGAGGGATTTTTCCTTCCATATTGCTCCTTTTGAGACTCCGCCCACAACGGATATCTAGTTATTCCATCGTGGAGTTCAGGAATCATAATTCGAGATTTTAAGGGGTAGTGTCTGGCTTCGGAACGCGCATTGTACTGCATTTTGAATGAACTAATGAACCAACCACGAGTTGTTCAAAAATTTAATTTCTTGTTTTATTCATTCCTCCGCACTAGCTCCACATACGCAATCTTCCTCGATTTTGACACGTTTCCAAACTTGAAAGTGTCAATAATGTATCAACTATGAAACTAAAGAAGCCATTCCTCATTCTGCAGCGGCAGTTGTAAACGTAGATGTCGACTTTTTCCCTTTGTTTGCATTGCGGAATCCCTTGAAATCGCAGAAAATCTTCGTCTTTGAAATCACGCATGAGTGATTTTCCCTTTTATTCCTAATTCCCTAAATTTTACAAGCAAAATACTCCGGGTAAAATTTATGTGGAAGCCGGGAGATGATCAAGACAATGCATTTTAAAATGATCGAACTGATAACTTAATCATTCTGCTTGAAAATACTAACAAAGAAAAAGCTGACACCCATCGTAAGATAGAACTCTCTGAAATTTTAAAAGATTGTCGTTCCTCAGCGAGACAGGATAATCATTTTCAGATTTAATCCGTTGTATATCTGCATTACTCCGTCTTGCTTTTGTGAAGTACTGTAACAGGAGCAAGCCAAGTGTGTGGTATTTGTAGATTGCAGCAATTTGAAATGAACATTGTGAGACGAAATTATTAATGATGAATGTTTTTGTTTTGTTTTCTACAGCTGACGAAGTCTACTTCGATTGTAATGACGAAGACGGAGTTTTCTATCATAACGGAGCCCCGTACAGAGTTCAACGTCACGCTGCGAACATCCGGGAAAGAAAGCGAATGTTGAGGTGAGATATCTCGTCCTTTCTTTTTTCTCCCCATGCGTCAAACCATATTTTTTCTGTTTGTATTTATTGCGAAAGTTGTGCTTTTTACGAAATGGGGGTTAGAATGGTCAGGGTTGGACCTGAGAAGTTTCCTGCCCCGTGAAACTTGAATAGAACAACGTTCATTAAAATTTCAACTCAATTTTTGGAGAAGCTTGATCCAGAATAATTCGGAATCGATAAAACAGGTAAAAAATATTTAGGGAATTATTTTTCGTCAATAAGGGTTAGGTAGAAAACTAGATTGGAAACTACCGTGATTTTGAATATACAGTAACTCATTGTATTGGTAAGCCCAACGATGCTCAAACATTTATTTGAACTTCATCTTCGTTTTTGTGAATTGCGATAGCTTAATTTCAAACTTTTGATTAAATTAGGAATTTCGCGGTCCCACGGAATATCGCCCCGTTTTTTCCTCTATTCTTGTGATTAAATATGCCCTGATCGAATATTTTTCTTCGCGTAAACTTGAAGCAATGAATTTGGAAAAAAGTAACTTGCATGTAATGAGGAACAGTGAGTCTCCATTTTTACAACAAACATTTCACATTGCAAACCTCAAAGTGACTCACATAACAAACTTGCTCTACGTCATGAAAACATTGGGAAAAAGCTTACTTTCTAGCATATTTTTACAATAAAACTTTGGAATTAAAAAAAAACGGGGGAAATTAGAGAAGAAGGGCAAAGTTTTACCTTATCCAGTCTTCAAAATTTTAAATTTTTGGATCCAAAGCTTGTCAGGATTACGTCAATTCCATACTTATTTTTTTAATCCACTAATTTATGCTGAAAACTTGCAGAAAACGTAGTTGAGAAGTTTATTATGGTATTTTGGGGAATGTCTGGGACAGATTAAACACTTTTCAATACATATAAATCAAAATAAATCATACGTTATTTCATTTAAAAATTAGGCGTGGCAAAACGAATCAATAAGGAAAGGATTGCTTTTCTTATGGAAAGATCGACCCACTGTATTACTGAGCTTCAACTCCAGTCCTAATTCAGAATTATTACACTCAAGGCATTGATCTAACTATAGCGCTTTTCCAATCATTCAACTTGATGTTTGGACAAGTACATCCCGACTGGCACTCTTGCAAAATGCCCAAAATTACCCTTTTTTAATTCAGCCGACAATGCCGGTCTGTAAGCAAATAAGAATACTGTAAAGTAATGCACAGTAATGATGAGCCCCGATGAGTCTCACGCTTGGGCGTTTCTTGGTGTTTTCCGAGGAAATACAGGTATGAAAGTTGACGATGAGGGGAAGTTTGAACGGCATGCGTTGTATTTGTGTATTGTACAGTAGTCAGTGCTGCGAAATTCTTTAGCGTGATTCCAGGCCTTGGTGTCTTATACTCGTGTGCATTAGAGACGAGCAAGCAGTCTCACCTTCTGAACGCCCGCCCTTGTTTGCTTCCCCGCGAATCAACAGCATCAACTCCGCCTTCGAGGAGCTCCGCCTGCACGTGCCCACGTTTCCTTATGAGAAGCGCCTGAGCAAGATCGACACCCTGCGACTCGCCATCGCCTACATCGCGCTGCTCCGCGACTTGCTCAACTGCGGCGAACTCGATCCCGTCACGTTCATCGCCAAGTGTCTCCGCGGCGAAATCACGGGCCATCGCACACAGGACTGGAACACCAGCGGTAATTCAATTTTAATAAATAATATAATGCCATGCTGTACCACAGTTGAACCCCTTCAAGTCAAACTCCAAAGGAAGTTTGAGGTTGTTAGGGAAGCAAGACTATTTGCTTTTGGGGTGGGGGGTTGGGAAAAATTAGAGTTGGAATTGATGATCTTCTGGGCCTTGAACTACTTTTTAGATGAGTTTATAGGATACAATTGCTGAACTTGGAGGCAATGGGTTCATTTTCCCAATTTGTCACCCACTTCCTTTGAAAAAATCATTGAGTTAATTTTTTAAAGCTTTTCTCTTTCAAGAGTCCTCAAAATAGTAGACAATGGCCTCCAAAAATTTTGAGTTGTGGAGATTTTTGAGGGAAAGTCGTCAAGTTATGGAAGTCTTGCATAAAAGAAAATCAGGCAGCGAAGCAATTTATATGGGGTTGGGGAGGATTTTGACTTTGGGAGGTTAAATTTATGAAGGTCCTACCGTAATATGGTGATGTTGATGCAGTACATCAAAACAGTGGGGCACCAGTGCATTTGTGGACCACCCGCCCTTTTCTGCAACCATGATTCGAACCGAAAAATCGATTATATTGGAGTCGCTTTTTAAATTATATTTATGGTTTTGAATGAACGTTGTTTGTAAAACGTTCCTAGATTTTCTGAGCTCGTCTCCCAGAAAAAATTTAATTTCAGTTTTACATTAAAAACTAAGCAAACGGCTTTTATGCAGTACAGTATGCAGTTTATTGTTCTGCAGTACTGTATTTCTAAAAGGTATCGATAAGACGTGAAGAGGCTGACAATATTAATTTTGAAAATAGGGGAGTAAAATGGCGTTATAGCTTCGTTGCAATACAGTGTACTGTGCTGTATTGCACATTTCGAAAGTTCTAGTGCGACAATAACTCTGAAGGAAATTTCATGAATTAATATTTTTATTTGTTTTTTCCAGACCTGACGGCGCGTTTGACGTGGATCAACTGGGAGAACCTGGGAGTAAATCCAAGTTGCAGAGCTGCATTCGCTGCGATGTCCTTCCAAAATCAACAGGATCACGGTGGCATTTGATTTTTGACAACGCGAGCATCCTACATCTTACCAACTTCAATGCGTGATTGTCTTTTGATTTAGATTTCAGCTTTTTATATTAAAAATCCGGGCAATATAATCTTCCGGAATATGTAAATTATCACTGCTGTAGGACCTGTCGAAATTTTGAATTATCGTCAGCGCGGATTTTCTGAACATGTTGTTGGCAGAATAGGAAATGAGGGTGCATGCTGCATCTAATGATCTCAGAACGAATTGAAATACAATGTTGCCATAGTGTGCGTTTCCTTTTTTTTTTTATTTCCGTGGGCATTTTCTCACGAGTTTCATGACTTCACGACGGTTATCCTTTTCAACCGGAACTAGCTTCAGGAGTGACGCTTGTGAGAGACAAGGACCGTCTCTTTGATATCTAGTAATTTGTGTTGTTGCGACGTTCAAAAAATGGCGACGATCCTGTAGAGGTAAACGTCTAGAACGCATTGTCCGCATGAAGCCGTGCGGTGGCCTGTGGCCGTTGACAGTGAACGGACGTTATGGTACATTGATGCCGTGAACGCCAAGTAATCATTACTAACGAATAACGCGAGGTTGTCATTTATTACTCTCATCAATGTGAATCTTTGGCTTCTGAGTTCATGACATTGGTGAAGTATTCATGTGATAATCAGTGAGGAAGGATGCTTGAAATACGTCAGAAACGCGGTTGGATATCATCTGCGAAGATGATCGTAGCGCTCTCGTGAGTCAATTCAATGTCTATTCGAAAACGACGGAAGTTTGAATCCAATGGAGTGCTTGAAGCTTATCGCGTTTTGTTTAACACTACGCGTCTTCGCCAAGACGTCCGACTTGGTTGATCCATTGTGCAATGTTTCTCTCCGCTGCCGGAACTCGAGATCAGTTTCTGATCGACTAGTGGCGGGCTTTCTGTTTATCAATGCTACTCGTCGGTCCGTGTAGTTTGATGTATTCTTTGCTGTTTCAGGAAATTTTCTGATAATTGTTCTGCTTTATAACTTTCGTATAAACTTCAAGTATGGAAGATCTTGAAATTTTAAGCGAGCTGTCGTTGTCCGGTGTTGATTCTACCGACGAAAAACGTGGAAATTCCAAGGCGAAGAAAGACGAAACTTTACTTAAGCTTCAGAAAGAACGTGAAGTCATTGAAAAGCTCGAGAATTGTCCAATCGCCCTGAAGCTTATTCTGGAAGGTATGGATTCCGATAGTGTGTTGAGAAAATAGTTTTGCTTGAAGAATTTTCATTCGGCGTCTAGAAATTGGTCGAGTCAGCAGTGGTAGACAGGATCCCTTGAAATCAGTTGATCTGAATCGTGACATTCCGATCAACCTCCATACTCGTATAAAAATCCCCTGCAAGGAATTTCCGAAGGTATGTCAAAAAAAAAAAAAAAAAACTGACCAAGGACTACACATTTACAGTAATTGTTATTTATTCAGTTCAACTTTGTTGGGAGGCTGCTTGGCCCCCGCGGAACTTCACTCCAGAAGTTACAACAAGATACTCAAACAAAGATGACCGTCGGTGGGCGTGGTTGCATGAAGGACAAAAACAAAGTAACTCACACGTATTTTTTAGCATATGTTTTTTGCATGAATTTATAAGCTTTTTTAAGCTTCTGATTTATCAATCGGAAAATTCTAATTAGGAGGAAGAACTCCGTCAGTCGAAAGATCCGAAATTCGCCCATCTTCATGAAGAATTACATCTGGATGTTCACGCCTATGCATCACCATCCCTGGCTCATGCTCGAATGGCTTATGCTCTGTCAGAATTGCGCAAATTCTTGATTCCCGTTAGCGTACGTAAATTTTTATTTCATTGCTCCACAGAATCGTTATTATACTGTATAAGGAACATTTTAAGGAATATTGCATACCTGTTGCAGGATAAGACCGATGACATCTCGCAAGCGCAGCTCCGCCAAATGGAGATTTTAAATGCTGGCGGTGATATCAATGGTGCGAATGGACCAGCGCTCATGCCACCGTTGCGGCCCTTTCCGAATGGTCAGAGGAACCCTACTGGGATGCCTTCATTTCCAGACATGAGAAATGGTATGCAGCGGTTTGGCGGTAATATGCCGAACGGCCAAAGCAACATTATCCAGCAACAGACTTCCGCCGAGATCAATCGACAAAAAGTTATGTCCATCCTTGATAAAGCGAGGAAGAATCAGATGGAATTCGCGTCAGGGAACTCCGCTATTGGACTGGGATCCTATCACTCCAACTATGGGTGAGATTCAGTCCCGAAGAAAAACCAGTGTTATGTCTAATTTTGTTTTGTTTTAGGGATGGCTACTTCGGCGGAAATGGAGACTATGGTGGTGGATATGCAGGTAGGTCAAAAATGTCTGCTGCCAACGTTCCGAGTACATTAAATCTAAAATGGAATAAAATCTCCCATGGAGGTCACGGTCAGCAAGGAATGGGCTCGGGTGTGAATGCCATGCAAGCTAACCAAAGAAGATCTGCCGCCCTTTGGCTTTAAGTCGTCTTTGCCTCCTGTGTCAATGGATCGAGGCAGCATCTTGGGAACACACCATTTTGGACGAGGGTCGCCCGACAGCTTCGTTTTCTCGAACTCCTAGTATCCTCACCATTTTTTCACACTATCTTTGTTTGGAACACAGGCGCCGATTGCGACCTGCATTGTGATTTTTCACATCGTGATAGACCTGTATTGTGGAAGGCGTGAAGATGTATAAGAAAGCCCTTGGAAATGGGTTCCAATGTTTGAGTCGGAATAATCCTCGAGCCTACGGGACTTGAGGAATGAAACATCGCCGCTGTTGTCGGACTTGTGACCGCAACTTCCCTAGCTAGTCTGTGTCTGCCCAAGACCTTATGACTTATTCAATCAAGTCGTTCAGTCTTCATTACTCGAAACGTTGAATTTTTCAAGTGCCTTCCTAATTTTCCTCAATTAACTTCCGTTTCTTTTGTTTTGTTTGACTTAGCCCCGCTCGTCATGACGGAAGGACTATATTCATTATTGTTCGGAATACGTTGTATTCCAATTTCTAGCTTCCAGTCCTATTGTCCATGATGAATATTGTGCATCGTTCATATGAACATTTATTGACTTAATCATATGCGTAGTGTATCGAAAAAATAGTTTTTTGTTTTTTTTTGAGAGGATAGAGAGATTTAACGTCAAGTTCTTGCATCTACATGATTGTATGAATTTGGTAGTATATTATGCATTGTCACGCTTCAAATTTTCTTAGAGCAATATTCACGCGAGGTTCTCATTCCTTATCTTTTCTTTTTCATCTCGTGGTGGCAAATTACGTTAGAACGATGTGGAGTGTCGGATAATACTTGAGAACTGAATAAGATTAAAGATGCTGTTGGTAAGTTTAGTGCAGACTTGTGGTTTTTGTATTCTAAAAAATATGTTTTCATCCGTGAGGCTAACGTTTGTTTTCTTTCACAGCGCAGTGCATTACAGGAAATATGGGCGGTGCTTTTCGAAACCGCTGGAGTTATCGGTGCACAGTGGCCATTCCGTAATTCATCATTTCTATGTTGCAAAATTGTCATGAACTCTCTGTTCACCGAAGTTTTGGACAAAAAGGATTTGTCGAAGGCGAGTATCGTGGTACAGTACTGGGATTGTTCCAAAACCTGACGCTTGGTTCTTCTGCAGGCTGGTGATCTCTTCGCGTTAGACGATGCCGTTGTTGTTCGGGACTTCTCCAAATGCTTCGATAAAATCTACAGTATCATATCTTCTCCGGATTACGTGATCAACGACAATGATCAGAGTGTGGTGGAAATATTCATCACACGGATCGCCTATGCCATCAGGTACCAGGATGCCTCTGAAATCCCATATGTTTAACTGAATGGTACGTATAGCTGATCACTGATTTCAGGGACTTGAAAGTCGTGGAACAGCATGCCAACTCTCTCGTATCTCTTCTGGAATGCTGTTTATGTCATGATCTGAAGCCGAGCGCAAGAGGAGAAGATCCGCCTCATGCGAAGATTGCTTCAGAAATTATTTCTTGCCTCTTCCTGAACTACCACAGAAAGGAAGTAATGCGATTAGCTCTTCCTGTCGCTGTGAAATTTTTGCACAAAGGGAACAAAGAGTTATCGAGGAATATGTCCAAGTATCTTTCTTTGGCTGCTGTTCATAATGCGGACTTACTAGCGCAAAGCTGTGTTCAACCTATCATTGACTCTGTGATTGCTGGTGAACTATCGTGAAAAATTCTTGGTGAATATATTTTTGTAGCAATGATGCCATGTTAACGAATCCGCAGGAAACTATGGACTTTCCCAGGTACTGCCTCAGATCTACTCCGTAAAATGTGAACCTCTGCATGATCATGCAATGGCACTTGTTTCTCTTCTGATTCACTGCGAAGAAGCCGACAAACTTGCCCTTCTTGAATTATTCGAATTGATGGCGCGGAAGAATCCGAGGGTATGTCGATTCAGGTGCGTTTGATGGTCTCATATTCATTGAGTCATGAATGAGCAGGTTTTGGAACCAAGTTTGGCACAGTTATGCGAGGGTCTTTGTCAGAAAGCAACCCTCTGTCCGACCATGTCGGTCTTCCTTCAAATGGCTCGTAATCGGGCGCAGCCGTTCGCAGATTTACTTCCGCGCTTACGACCTATGGCGCACAGAGATCAAGAGGCTTTACCAATTTTACTTCAAATTGTTGGTGCTGTTGGGAAAATGAACAAGGTACGTCGACAATCGTGTATGTCTGAATGAGCACGAACATCTTGATAATTCTCAGGAAAGAGCGAAGGATGCTGTGCAAGAATTGCTTCATAGTCTCAATCAAGTTAGCACGAATGAGCTCGAGATTCCTCTTAAAGAGCTCACCACTATTTGTGATCAGTATCCGGCACTTCTGACGGAAAAGCTTGTCAAAGAAGCTGAAAGCTACGCGGAAATTTGTCAACCTCATGCGCGCTCGTATTTACATCATCTGCGGAATGAATTCAACACCATAAGGTGAGTTGATGCAAAAAAGATCCGTAAGTCGAACGTTATGCCGAAGTCACTTCTTCACGCTGCGCCCTAAAGTAAAAACTTATTTGAAACACTGTAGAGTTCTGTACTTTTAATGGCTCTCAATTTTGACAAATAACCGAACTGAATTGAAGTCCAGTCTGATTCTAATTCGTGTCGCCACAATTATTGTGTGGCGTTTTATTATAATTTTCCAATAAATATAAGAAACCGTTTTTGTCAACTTTGCATTTTTTTATCCTCAAGTATATTTCCTGAAGACCCGAGATACCTTGAATTACAGATCCACAACAGTGAATCAAACACCTGGAGGTGTTACAATTGTGAAAGTCGGCGGCAATGCAGGGGCGGGGAATTCAAACGGAGGACTGGACAACGGAAGTGGTGGAACTTTGAACGCGGGCCAGAATGTGGCGTCATCCGGCTCTCACAATTTTCACAGCAACGCTCCACACTCACTGACGCCAACACGCATGAAATTCTCTGGCGTTGCGAATCTTGGTGGTGCTGGAGAAGTGGCGCCGCACACGAGATCTACTGGGCGTTTGGCGAATATATCTTGGATGACAGGCAACAGCGGCAATGTTGGTCTCTCAGCTTTTCAACCGCCGCAACCGGCAGCTGTAGTCCGCGAGAAGCCGAAAGCCCTTCCTAGTTGTAAGTCCGCTCTTGGTTTACATATGTCTTCGAAAATTTGTGACTGATTTAATGTGGCTTTATGATTTCTTAGTGCATCACAGCACGAGCAAATTAACGTCTACATCAGGAAAGGTAACCACGCCATACATGTACAAGAGTTGGTCTGCCATCGGTGGCCAGTCTTTGGTTAGTGCAATCAATACCAGTCCAGTAGCGGGTAGCTCCGCGCTCAACTCCGGCGCAGGTCAACCTGTGACTTCAGCTGCACAACCCACGATGGTTCAACCATCTGGAACGCCAATCGGAGTCACTGTTGTTCCTCAGCCCGGTGGGACGATGGGAAACTATACCAACTTTTATACCCGTGGTGGTGCGCCAGTAACATCAGGCACGAGAACTGCGGGTATAAGCACCGGTAATGGACCTTCAGCGTGGGTTCCATTTAATTCAGCTTCTCCGATGGAACTTGGTGTCTTACCCTCGTCACTAGCTCTTCAGACTGTCGGTGTACCGATTGTGCCGCACTTCAAGCCAACAGGTAGTAATGGTTTGCTTATATTCTATGTGTAAGAGGCATTTGCATTCATTTCCCATTTCGGCATCTTGGTGATGATGGTAATCTTTGGCAGGTACTGTCTCACCAATGAATATACCAGGATCTTCTCGTTCTGTTATTTCGACACCGACGATGGGAACGGTTTATAATACGAACGGAAACTTGACCAATCAAGGAGGTCAGAACCACCAGGCAACAGTGTCCAGCAGTTCGCCGACCGCCGTCATGAATGCTACATCAGTAATGACGATGTTCTCGTCCAACTCGAGCTCACAACCTCCCCCATCCTTACCTTCTAACCTTGTGTCTTACCGGAAAGGCAGTACCTCAGTATTGATATCCGGAAACCAGACTGTTCCGTCTATGAATCTCCAAAGAATTAGTGTTTTTGAGCCGTATCCTATGCGAGATGCCGTGCAGCATTTCTGTGAGAAACACCTGGAAAAAATTAAGGCATTTATGCAAAAGATATTCGTTACGTTGCCGCTTCCAGTTCGATGCACAATTGAAGGTGAAATGGCTTAATTAAATGAATTCTTTGAAGATGTCTTGTGTTCATAGCGGGTTTCTGACGATTTCAGAGAGGAAAAACAAAAAGCATGCTCGACTACATTTCGCGTGTCAAGGAAAAGGAGAACACTGTTTATACGCGAAAACATTCTTCACCATGAAAACGCGGCAGCCGAGGCTTTGGGTGCACCTGATGTTTCTCGCTCTTCAGGTGAGTCCGAAAACGTTGGGTCACCACTTCATCGTTTTTAGCTCAAAATTTGCCCAAATTCAGAATCCATGTGCTGTCGTTCACAATACATGTACGGTTTTCATGTCTATGGGGTGACGGGATTGTTTTTTGTACGAAATGTCATACTATGTCCCCCAGAATGCCTCGGCATTCCAGCTTCGATTGAAGTTACATGGGGTATCAATTTTTGCTTTGACTGATGATTATGCACTCTTCCTGTTCTGTATTGCATCGCTTGCTATTTTGTGCAGAATTTCACGACATGTTGAATCTTTTACGCGCCCCATCGCCGCTTCTCAATGCTTCGCGATTTTTGCATGCGTCTGTGAAGTGCTGTCATCGAAGAAATCTTCCGCGAACATCAGACTACAAAAAGCCATCAAAGGATCTCGGTCCAATGTATGGTTCTATTACTGTGGATGAAATCGTGCAGTTCTTGGACGAATTTAGTTTGAGAGATATTTGCGTAATCCGCTTGCCGGAAGAACTGAGCTATGCGGATCACATGATTATTGGAACTTGTGTGTCTGCACGGCACATGCGCGCCGCCGGGATGGAAACGACGAAGTTTTTGAAAGGGAAGCTTAAGGTGGGATGCTCTCCGCCGAAAATGGAAGGATCTGCGCGAGCTGGAGATTCCTGGCTAGCAATTGACTGTGGAACGTCTGTAGTGCATATTTTTGGAAAAGAAACGCGAGAAAAGTACGATTTGGAGACATTGTGGACCGTGGGTCCGGAATTCGACGAATTGACGCGGTCTCTAAAAGCGTTGGATGGCTCGATGTTGTTTGGATTGCCGTCGAAGAATGTTTGATGAAATTATCATGTATTTGTGGTCTTCCCACGTTGGCGCATACTCGCACTTTGGCCTTTCACAAAACATTTTAACTTACTTTTTTGACTTTTTTTGCAGGCACGGTCTGCCACGGCGTTGAGTACGAGGGAGCTATCTGTGAGCAGTCTCAAAAATTGCTGGGACACGCTGAAATGCGAAAATCGTGCGTTCGTCACGCTGGTCACGTCGGCGTTTCCAAATCCGAGGGTATTTATTTGATTTCTTACTTATCTATCTTGAACGACCGCTTGTATGTTAGCGAAATGAATTTCTGTGATGTGGTTTTCTGTATATTTTTGTAGTTCAATCAAAGGAAATACTGAAATTGACAAGATTTTGGAGAATGCTTTTTCCTTTGCATCACTTGAATGATGGTTTCTGGTGTTGAAATTTACGAAACTCGTACGTTTTAAGGAATTGTCGAGATAGAGTGCAGGTTAAGATCAGCCGAAGGTGCTGTTAAGTGTCTACCCTTCTTTGAAAAACAAACTACCTGTTCATTTTCGACAGTCAAATTTTTGTCTCTTCAAAAGATCCCTGAAAATTCAAAAATGAACGGGAATCCTAGACAAATGCCGTTCCATACAAAGTATGACTTGATTTGATTTTAGTTCTTTATCGTGTGTCGTTCACGTGGTTGGTTAGAGTTACAGCACAGTATTTCCGCTTTATATGGAAAGAAGTCAATTACAGTATGCATTTTCCTTGAATGCTTTGGGCTTAATGGAAGTACAGTACTGGACTGTACATCCTTCGATAGTTCGCTATTCTTTATGCTCGTAGCCATTGGCCTGTTTTCGTTGACCGTCCGCCTGGTTTTATGCAAGAATTCTGCAAGTTTATTTTATTTTTTGTGTTGATGCGATTGGTTATTTGGGTAAATGCAAGCGACACACTGATCGTTGCAAATATCCGACAATTCCCGTGTTTACTCGTTAAAATACTTTTTTATATACTGTACTGGGGATTTTCTTGAGTCGACCCAAAGTACAGTATATAAAACTCGCATTTTTCACAGGAGCAAGAGACCTTGATACACGAATTGCGACACGCACGATTTTTCGACGTATTCGAGTATAATGCGTTGAACGGCCATTGGGGTTGTTTTCTATGCAATCATCCCGAACGGGCTCATGGATTTTTGCAAGAAGACCAACCCGTCATAGAGGGGCAGCTGAAGGAGAAGAAAGGGAAATGGAGAATATTTCGCCGCTGGCGGACGCGGTATTTCACCCTTTCTGGTGGTCATCTCTCGTACCGTGGAGCGGTAAGATTTTCCTTAACCAATTTCATCGAAAGAATTTTACGAATTTATAAGTTGAATATTTCCCTAGAAAAATGAAAAAGAAGGCAGGCCGATTGAGGTTACCCAGATAAGAAGCGTGAAAACGATTTCACGCGGTGGAAGAACGATACCGAAGGCGTTCGAGATATTCACGGATGACTGTAGTTTGGTGCTTAAAGCTCAAGACGGAAAACATGCTGAAGAATGGGTCCAGTGCCTTTCAGTTGCTGTTGCTCATTCGCAATCGAAAGAAGGAGCATATAGAACATTATCTTCCTTTGGAGGCAGTGGTAGTTTGAGGTGAAATTTTCTACCAAGTGAAAGTTGAACATCTTCGTTACTGGGTGTAATTTTTCTTGGGGCTTTATTCCCGTGTTCTTGGAAGATTCAAATGACTTACATTCCATGGAATCGCTCGGTTTTCCTGTTAATGATGCCGTCCCGCCAATTTGAAGCCTCTGCTCAAGTTCTTTGTGATACGTTATTGAAATCTGCGAAATTTTTTTGACATCCTGAAGAAAGGTGTTCCTCTAGGTTGATGCGAGGAACGTATTCAAGGTCTTCGAGTGACTGTAACAGAGAACGGCTAGTATATTTTTAACGAAAACAAGGGGTGTGAATTTTTTTGTGATTGAGTAATGCTAAGTTGATACTTCCTGATGTGCTGCAGAATCTTAAGGGGATTCTGTACCTCATGGGCGGAAAGTACGGACGTTTCTGAACACTTGAATGCATATTTTATGACGGATATATTTATCGGATTCGTTTTGGATGAATAATTGACCGAAAATGAATGCTGGTTCGTATGCATTTATGTGAATTTTCAACGATTCAAAATCACTGATATGCGTTTTAAGTATAAAATGTGCTTTCTTCAGGTTTTGCAGGCTAAGCGATAAACATCGTTGGAAGATGTTGTGACAGAGTTTTAACGTGATGTGATTAAAAGTTTTGTAAACGTGCTTTTTCGCTTTTTCTGTGTAAATCGTTCCTTCGAGTTTAAGTTCGTCAATCAGTCCATTTTGTTACAATGCCGAATACTGTCCTACCGTCGAACTCGACCATTCTTCTGCGGGGCCATGCTGTCCCGTCGAAGTATGAATTTGAAATCATGGACCGCGCCGAGGATAAGCCGAAATCAGTCCGCAAACGTCAGCGTCTGGATCACATGTCTCCTGAAGAGAAGCTACAGCGTCGGAAAATGAAGAATCGCGTTGCTGCTCAAACAGCAAGAGATCGAAAAAAAGCTCGTGTCGACGATCTTGAGTCTACATTACTCGACTATAGAAATGAGGTATAATTTTTCTCAAACTTCTGAACCGTTTGCCAGAATCAAAATCTATAAGCGAGTTTCGGTTCTCAGTACTGAAAAATGATTGATTCAAGTCATTCGATTATCTATCGAGCTTCTTACTGAAGAGAATGGTCATATGGTTGCAATGTGTGGTGGAAATCCTGTAATAGAACAGACCGTAAAAAACATATAAACGTAGGCTCCAGATTAGAACAACTCTACTGCACCAAACTCACTGGGTTCGCATAGAAGACGAGCACCGAAAACAATGAGTGCTAACTACGCAAAACTCCTATATCTTGGCAATCTCCGTGCATTTGATCTGAGAACGATTCATCTCATTGCAGTTAATCAAGTTGAAAACCGAAAATGAACTTCTGTGGAAACTCAACTCTACCCTCAAAACTGAACTAGAGGAATTGAAGAAAGACATCTCGACAGACACGTCCTCCACGAGTACAATGCCTATGTCCGTTTCGAGTGAAGAGCCTGTTGATCCTGCTGCGATCATTAATGCGCCCCTGCTGAGGGAACAGGGCTCTCACTTGAAAACTTCGACATGGCTTGTTCGCCATTGGATGACGTTATTGTTTCTGATCCCCTTGATGTCGTCGAAGAATCCTCTCCACACTGCTCGTCCGACGATTTCCAGCGAGTGTGGAAAGAAACGTTGGCCAACTTCGCACCGTTTTGCGGATCAGAGGACTTCGACGACGAATCCTCGCTATCATCTGAAGTCGATCAGGTAAAAAGTGTGCTTCAGCAGTTCGCATAAGAGGATACTGTCCCGTCCGAATTCCATGACCGAACGTTTTACTTTCTCGCGTTTTAAAGTATTGTAGTTTTTTCTGTTGTAACAATTTAAACCATAATTTTTTTTGTATTCCTCGAACTTTGGCAATGCCCATTGTGCAAGATAATCAAGATACTAATTTCCGCAGCAAACGACGAGCGGAAAGTCGATGGACAGCACTCCTATCATCTCAGTTTCGGAAATGGAACAGGCTGTCAAGGAATGCTGCACGGCGAACGATCACGTCTATGCGTTAAACAATAAATCCCCGCGAAGTCTGCAAATGAAGATGGGCGCAAAATCGGCCTCGACAGCCCCAGTGATCCGAATTGAAATACCAAAAGGCTGCACAAGCATAAACCTCAAGGTCCCTGAAATTTGGGAACAGTTAATCCTCTCCAAGCTTAAAGCTGACTCCTTAACGGATTCCCCGGAAGAAGACGATTCTAGCAGAATTCAGGAATCATCTTTCTCCAGTGTCAGCGACAATTTTCTGGGGATCAAGACCGAGCCGTGTACATACATGGTAGAACCCCTTTCGCCTCAAGAATCTGATTTCTCACCAAACTCAGATATTTCCGACTTAGTAAATTCTTGTGACTCTCCTGCGGATAGTGCATTCATGGATGATACATTTCCTTGGGCATATGATCTTAAATATGATGAAGTTTGATTTGAAACCTCTTCAAGTTCTTTATCTGTTGACATCTCGCCTCGCTCTCGTTAAGTTCTTGGATGACTTGTTTGTAAAGTTTGTTCGAATTTATTGCATTGCTCGGTGAGTATAGCGGGTTCGCGTTACTCCTTCGCATTCATTCATTGCTTTACAGGCACTTATTGTTTGCTGTGTTGAGCAAGCACACGTGGAAGAAGATGGGTATTTTTGTGTTTGGACAGATATTATATCAACCTAGTGTTCTGTGGGAATATGAATTGCGTTATTCATTTTATCAGGATATTTATTCATCGATACCCCATATTTCCCTACTTAATATATTCATTTTCATTCACAGACTTCGGTTGGTTGTGAAAATTCGCTAAAAATGGCGTGGTACATGAATTATGCGAAGCCGACGATGAGTGTGTTGATTGTGTGGGGCTCTCCTTTGGATTCCGATGAACTTCAGCGAGTTGTTGACGAGATAAAGGATGGGGTTGGTTCGGAAGGACAAGTTCGTCTCGAGAACTTCGAGTTCTTGGAGAAAACACTCCATCCCAGTGGAACCTTCGATGTAATACTCTCGGGAATGTTCCACCCGTTCAAAGTGGAACACAACTTCGATGCATTCAATGTTTATCTGAGGTTACTAAAACCTGGAGGATGTCTGGTTGTGTGCGAGAAAGGTGGCAAAGATTCCCTTACTTCACGAGCTAAAATCGGTGGTTTTAGTGTCCTAAGAAATGACGCATCCGGTCCAGAGGGAGCTGCTTTTGTAAATTGTAACAAGCCCAACTTCGACATCGGCTCAACTATGCCGTTGAGTTTTGCCAAGAATTCTAAGCCAGCGGTTTGGTCTCTTGATGCTGACGATTTACAAGACGATGACTTGATCGACCCGAATACTCTACTGACTGAAGAAGATAAGAAGAAACCTGAACCGTCTGCATTGAAGGTTTGTGGAACAACTGGGAAGCGAAAAGCGTGCAAGGATTGTTCATGCGGCTTGGCAGAAGAGTTGAGTGGCGAGAAGAAAGTTGACGAGAACGCCCCAAAATCTTCTTGCGGAAGTTGTTATCTGGGCGATGCGTTTCGTTGCTCCACCTGTCCGTATCTCGGAATGCCCCCGTTTAAACCTGGAGAGAAAGTTTTGTTGGACTTGAATTAGCTTTTTTTTAGCCATTGTGTGTCATGTTTGGAAGCCGAGTGATATGTGATTTGATTTTCAAGGTAATACCCGCGAATGCATCTTATAGATCAGAATCGTTATCGAGTATATAAAGCTCTTTGAAATCAACCTTGTGGATTTGTATTCATCATTTAATTTCGCCTCGCCAGAAATACTCGCACACCTATTGAATTTATCCTATATTGTTTCAGATGCTTCGATCAATGCAACGATTCCTTGTTCTGGAAAGAATGCGCATTTGCTGTGCTCTATCTCATACAGACACAATTTGTGCTTTGTCTTCAGGTGATCAGCATATTACAGTATTTCAATTGGTAGGTTTTGATAATTTCCGTGTCATGCTTCGTAGGCGCTGTTAAATCCGCCGTCAGTGTTGTTCGTGTCTCCGGTTCAGCAACTGCGAAAATTTTGGAGGCATTTAAATTGCGTATCCCGGAACCCAGAAAAGCTGTTCTTCGACAGTTGATCCATCCCGAAGATCAATCGTTCATTGACAAAGCACTGGTCCTGTGGTTCCCGAGTGAGTTTTAATTCAGTATTAGCGAATGTCAAATCAGCTTTTCGGCAATGTGCATTTTAGAACCGCACAGTTATACGGGTGAAGATATGTGTGAATTCCATGTTCATGGGGGTCGAGCCGTTGTTGAAGGGCTGCTTCAAGCTATTGTTTCCGTGAACAGTTGTCGAATCGCTGCTCCCGGCGAATTCACGCAAAGAGCATTCGCCAACAAGAAACTGGATCTCATTCAAGTACTTGACGTAGAGAACGAACTTTCCATGACTATTGCTAATTGTTCTGTGTCAGGCAGAGGGTATAGCAGACTTGATTGAAGCGGAAACAAAGGCCCAACGCAGGCAAGCGGTGTGTGCGTTGCTGGGATCCTCGTCCAAATTTTACTCGTCAATGAACGATGCTGTTATACACGTGAGTTCAGCTATCTGCGCTTTTTGCTTTGCGTAAATATCATTTCGGGGAACTGGAAGATTATAGAAAGCTCACAAATTTATTTAATAATTTTGTTCGCATGTTTAAAAGGTTTGTAGCAACTTAACCTGATCTCTGCGCAGTTTTTTTCCTTTTTATGAAGTACTATACCTTGCAGAGAATATCACAACTGATGTGGTTCAATTTTCTATACATTCCGCAGTACCCAGACGTGGTGAGAAATTAAATTCATTTTCAAGTTTCGGATGAATTATTCTTGTAAGATGGTTTGAGTCTCCAGGGTTTTAATAATTTTTTTTTTTTTCAAAATCGGATGAGTTTTTCTTGTCAAATATTGAACTGGATTGTGCTTCTGCTCTTCTAAACTTCTGAAGAATTGAAAATGCTCCGTTTCCTGTTGAACACCTCCCTGCACGAGGAAACCGGAAATCCCTTGTATTCATGAATCTTCTTGTTGCAGCTAAGAAACATCAAGCACAGTAAAAATTTAAGATTAACGTTCTTAATCCGTCTGCGCAAGAGATTAAGACGTAAGATAAATCCTACTCATCGAAGATGTACCCGGAGAATGGGTGTTGATGCATTGTTCGTTCGTGCAGCCTTGAATATTATTCCTTGGACGAAATTCTTCATGAGATAAATTCCCAAAAAGGATGGGAAGTCCCATCTTTAGAAAAGGACCTGGGATTTCCCTTGCAGAAGATGGAAGACCTTGAAGGACTTCAGTATTAAATTTATTGTTCGGCAATCACTACGCAAATTCGATGTTATGCAACAGTCGAGATTGGGTGTATATAACCATTGTATAGTACTGTACTGTGTATGAAACAGTGGATCAAATTCCTGGATTCGAAGTGCTGTACGAACGAATGCTCCGTTGGATAAATTGGATAGTTAGCCGATGGCTTAACTCGGTACGCGCTCCGTGAGTTATTAACGAATGTCCTGCTCTTTTAGCGTTTGTGTAGGGGACATATCATGCACGGAATATGAACTCTAAATGAAATCGCTTTTTAACAGTGCATGGGTATAGGTTGAAGCGTATAAGTAATTATTATCATTACAGATGCGAGCGCAATTGGAAGCTTTCGTTGACTTTTCGGAAGAGCATGCTTTGGACGATCAGCATTTTTGGATTTCTCTTGACGAGAATGTTTTGGAGCTAGAAAAATCCATACGTTCAGTTCTGAAGTCCGCCAAAAAGAGTAAACGTATAAAGGAGGGCGTAAAAGTAGCAGTCATAGGGCCCCCGAATGCGGGGAAATCAAGTTTTGTTAATTTACTCGGTAAGACTTGACTATTGCAATACTGCTAATTTTTTTCTGGCTTGCACATGAAAATAACAACCTACTTTTCAGCTCGCGAGGACGTTTCTATAGTTTCGCCCCAGCCCGGAACAACGAGAGATGTCGTTGAGCGAACTATTGAAATCGGTTCGTATCCTATCGTAGTCCAGGACACTGCTGGTCTCAGACTTGCGGAAGACGTTGGAGATATTGAGTATGAAGGAATGAAGCGGGCTCTAAGAATCTTACAAGCTTGCGATCTTTTGGTTTTTGTCGTTGACGTCACAATGCTGGTACGTTTCATGTTGCAATCTCCCTCGAACACTGATGGAAGTAGCATTTCCACAGAATTCTGGTGCAGCTCAAACCGTTGATGATCTCCGAGAACTCTTGGCGACTCAGTTGAAAGAATTAGTCGGTGCTTCGGTTGATCCGAGCGAAAAGAAGTGCTTATTCATATTGAATAAATCTGATTTACTTATCGAATCAGATCGTACAATGCTCAAGAATTTGAGCGATGGTGTTGTTACTCTCGGGTCTTGCTTATCAGCGGATGTTTTCCAGTCAACTTACGATGCGCTTTTGCGCGCTGTTTCCGAGCTGTGAGTCAACGATCGCTTAAATTGAATTCAATTGTTGAGCTTCTGTTGCTTTGGAGGTGTGAATCTTCAAGTGTGAGTCAACCGCTGCAAGCAGCTGTCACGAGGGAGCGTCACAGGAAACATCTGGAAGCTTGTGCGGACGTTTTGCATGATTTGCAGATTTATCTTGCAGAATGTACCGAACCCGACGCGGCTTATGCTGGTAGATTTCTGAGAACTGCCTCCAATGATCTTGGCGCCATAACGGGAGGATTCACGACGGAGGAAATTCTCGAGAAAATTTTCAAGGACTTTTGTGTTGGGAAGTGATATTTTGTATGAACTTTGATCATTCTAGTGCGGATAGTAGCGTTTCCGGCCGCACGGTGTATTGTCGAATAGCATTCTGAATTATTGTTTCAGGTAATGCAGCCGTAACCTGCCGATATGTGATTCGGTGACGAGTGTGCGCGCAGTTTCTTTTTTTCAAGTGACAATATCTTACTCAGCTTTATCTTGGAAAATTGAATCATTTTCATTATGGGAGGCCTTTGCTCGAGATGGCGGCGAGGTCCCAGCGCGAGTTTGGATTCGCGAAATCTTCGCAATGCCGTGAGCGATGACCTTGGTCACTCACATGGAGCTTTGCGACCAAGTCCGACAACGTATTTTGAGGATGAAAAAGTTGAAATTCCTATCACCGCTGACGTGAGCTAGGATGATATTGAAGTTTTTTGAGCCATGTGATGTAATTTGCTATTTTTGATCTCAGGATGAATCGTTCAGCTTTCGGAAACTTTGGGCGTTCACCGGTCCGGGATTTTTGATGAGCATTGCTTACCTTGATCCTGGCAATATTGAATCTGATCTGCAGTCTGGAGCCGTTGCTCAATACCGGGTGAGTGATGCATTAGACATATCTTCATATTGCTTCCTTTAATTTTCCGACTTTCGTGGATCTGCGCTTTAAATTAGCTCCAGATTCTGTGTGGACGTTCTTATATTTCTCAAATTTCAGCTTTTGTGGGTACTGCTGTTATCCACGGTGCTCGGACTGATGATGCAGCGCTTGGCTGCTCGACTTGGCGTGGTCACAGGTATGCATTTGGCTCAGTTATGCTACAAACACTATCCTCGGGTGCCAAGGATTCTACTGTGGGTGATGGTCGAGATAGCTATCATCGGTTCCGATATGCAAGAAGTTATTGGCACTGCCATTGCCATCAATCTGCTGTCGAACAAGATGTGAGCTAATTACAAATTAGCATGTGAAGAAGCATATCCCTACTTTGGTTAATTTTAGGATTCCTCTCTGGGGTGGAGTTATAATAACCATCGCTGACACCTTCTCATTCTTGACACTGGATCGTTACGGTTTACGTAAACTCGAAGCATTTTTTGGACTACTGATCACCGTCATGGCTGTATCTTTTGGCTACGAAGTGAGTCTTGCTTACCTTCCTTTTTTTTTTGTTTTCGAATTGAAACAATCTCTTGAATTTTCAGTATATCGTGGTTGCCCCGGATCAAGGAGAACTTGTGGAGGGAATGTTTTTACCGTGGTGTTCCGGTTGCGATAAGAAAGCTTTGTTGCAAGCTGTTGGCATTGTCGGTGCTATTATCATGCCCCATAACCTCTATCTTCATTCGGCGTTAGTGAAGGTGAGTTCCGTTTACTCGAAATATATCGTGGCCTAAACGGCATTACCATTACTCAAGTATCACCCGCACCTTTTTTTCCCCCAGGAGTGAGAGCGCGTCAAAACGGGTATACATTTTTAAAAGTTTTAGAAATTGAGGTGTGCATTATATTCGATTATACTGTACAGTATAATAAAACAATTTAAGAACAATTTCAGGAGAAAAGTTACTGCAATGAAAAGGATCGAAAATGAATTTAATTTAGGATAAAATCATATCTAAATCCGACTTTGGGTGCTATTATTTTTGAAAACCTGCAAGTTTAGAGCCACGAAAAATGGGGTGCGCGTCGTACTCGGGGATAGAATTGTATGCATTTTTTTTTACTGAAAACCCCTGGTGCGCGCTCTACCAGACGAGTAAATAGGGTGATGTATAATTTTTTTGTATTAATAGTCCAGAGTGGTGAACAGACATCATCGTAGAGAGGTCAGAGAAGCGAACAAATACTACTTCATTGAAACCTGCGTCGCGCTCTTCGTTTCTTTCCTCATCAACGTGTTCGTGACGTCGGTGTTTGCGCATGGGCTGTTCGGTGTCACGAACGGCGAAGCCGTGAGTACGACGATTCGTTTACAATGGGAGTGTCCAAGTCATGGGTGATGTTGAATGTGTTTTTGTAGAGAAGCAACTGCATAGCTCGGAACATTTCCGCCGACTTGTTCGACAACATATTTCCAGTGAGAAACGATAACACGAGAAAGCTTTGGTGGTTTTAGTTTCACGTCTCCGTATCTACGCAGAATAACACGGAACCAGTGGATGCCAGTCTGTATACTGGAGGTGTTTTCTTGGGCTGCCAGTTTGGAGCGATCGCTATGTATATATGGGCTATCGGAATTCTTGCAGCTGGTCAGTCTTCTACGATGACTGGAACTTACGCCGGACAATTTGTGATGGAGGTTAGTATTGGGGAGGGGGAAATGTTAACAATTCGTGATTTTATTCATGGTTGTTTCTTTTTCTTTGTAGGGCTTCTTAAATTTGACTTGGGTTCGATGGAAGAGAGTTTTTCTAACTCGATCGATAGCCATAATTCCATGCTTCCTCATTGCTATGCTGAAGAGCATAGATGATCTGAGCGGCATGAATGATCTGCTTAATGCGATCATGAGTCTCCAATTGCCTTTTGCGCTGCTACCGGCTATAACTTTTTCGGCTTCGCCTGCTATCATGGGAGAATTTAGGTGTGGAGTGTAAGTGGAGAGCGAATGCGAAAATTTACACCAGTATAATGCACTAAAAATCTTTTTCAGAATCACTCGTATACTCTCCACCCTGCTAAGTATTTCGGTGGTCGGTGTGAATATTTACTTCGTGGTGGAATATGTTCATGCAAAGTTACCCGGGCATTGGCTGGTGATGAGTGGAGTTTGGATGTTCAGCGTTTTATACGTCATATTCTGTCTGTATCTCACGTTCCACATGCTGGTTGCATTTGGTATGTCATGTTGCGGTCAGATTCCCGTGAGTACACATTCACTGAAATTCACGGTTTTCTTAATTATGAATGTACAATATGATACTCCCAAAGGTATATTATGTCTTCGGCTAGATATTGTGAGTAGATCAGTTCAAAAGTTCTTCACTTTTATCATTTGCTGTACAGCAATGTTTTCGAGCAAAAAACCGTCTGCAAGCGCGAAGGGACGTTTACTTTGCATCAATGCTTCTTTGCGAAGAAATTCTCTGTTCAATGATTTTTCGATGTCAGGTTTTCTCAAATGTTTAGATTATTTTTTTTACACTCTTTCTCATGCGGAGCGGGAAAAGAATGCCGAGTTTTCAACGGACGCGCTATTAGTTAGAAAACTACGCTGGTCCACGGTCCATTTGTTGTGATCTGTAAAACAATGATGTAGCCAAGAATATTTGGAAGCGTAAACTGCTAGTGACTTCCCAATGTACAGTACTACTGTATATCTGGTTGGTTGTTGTTTCTATCCTTTTGAGTATTGTTGTTTCATCGGATATCTCATGGTGGGCCGACGTAAATTCTGTAAAGATGAGGTTTTGCGAATGGGTATTTGCCCGGTATGTTGATTTTTGATGGATTTGATTTCGGCGTCTGGACTTCAAAGTTGGTCTACTTTTCTGTATCGCATTTTATTTTAGTTGTGCGGTACAGGCGTTTTGCTCCATTATGATGAAGACAGCGAAGAATATCGGAGGCTTTTACCGGATGCTTCTATTGCGTATGGGAGTAGAAATCCGTGAGTTTATTGCAAATGGTTGCTTGGGACATGAAATGCGTGGCTGATTCGGGGTTTTGTTGCTTATAGAATCTGTAAATTCATCTGTTTCAGATCATTTTCCGTTCAGTAATCAGTACCCAACTTCACGCCTCCTTCTTGGAATTGACGTCGGAATACTTACGGTTAGTTACGCCAGATCTTTTGCAATAACTGATTGGTGATTTAATTCTTCGGTACGCAGCGAGGAAGCACATGTCTCTCTTCAGACTGATCCTTTCTATGAAGAATGTGAAGAAATCAATTTTCTGAGTGCTGTGAACTCACATGACTTCCACGAGGAATCCGCATACAAGTGGGCGTCGAGAAATTTAGAAAGGAATCCTTTGACAATGTGTGACTCGGACGATGACTCCGACGATATGACTCGAATGTTTTGGAGTGGATCTAGTGAGATGAATTTACGACGCCCGTTGATTCAGTAGAATTGTATTAGGTGATGAGATGTGGTAATGGAATGTGAGTTGCCAGAGTTCAGAGAGTCTGGTGAAAATGTTTGTTTCGTGCTTGGTGACTAATACCATTTTAAAATTATATTTGGAGGCTGTGGTTTGATCATACATTGATAGATTTTGTTCAGTTTTCTTTTCTCATTTTTTAGCCCGACCATTTTTGGTGATTTGTGTTTCTCTTTTTTTCACGCAGATCAGTTTTGATCACTAGAGGATTTCCCTCCTGAGATTGAACAAGTTTTTACTTCTCGAAACATTTTAAAGTCATTTTGAAGTGGGCATTCAAGTTCGTTGAATTCGTTTTCTTGCGAATGTAATTCTACGAGTTTTCGAATTTCATGTGCTCGAGTGAAGGTTTTTGACTCACGGATTTTTTTACTTGGAATAAATAATGGAGTTTAATGATGAAAATCGTTTGCTAATTTTATGAGCTGTCTTGATTTGTCGTCTTCTCTTCAAGTGTACGTTTCATCCGAAGACGGTGCGTGCACACGTGATGTGTGCATTTATTTTTTCGGAACGCTAGAATCATCATTTTGATGAATTTGAGGTGCGGGGAATTCTTGCGTGCGCATTTAGGGTAGTGAAGTTTGGTGGGAGCTTTTTTTTTGCGCGGGATTTACCTTGAAGACAAGTTGCTTTATGAGGAATACAGAAACTTGTGCTCATGTTCGTAGGAGTCTTAATGCATATCTTTTGGTTTTTCTGTGGTTTTCAAATTGAAGAAGTCCCTCGTGAAATCGTGTTACAGATGCTGAAGAATGCTCAAATATTGAGTGCCGCGTAATCGTTGGCACCTGGTTTGGCGAAGGCGCTGTGTTAGGATGCTTAGTCTGAGGTCGGCCAGAATGAGTAGGCTGGTCATTGGTACTTTTACATTTCTTGTTTTCGGAACGACTGTTCTGCTCTTCATGGTACACGACGCACGAAATGAAATTCGCGAGAAGGAAGAGAAAGCTCGTCAATGCTACCAGAATGCCGAATCACTGAATTCACAGCTTCATGGTAATGCAATAAATTGAAATTGAATATTGGTTGATTGACATTTTAAGATGATGAACTTCGCAGTCTCAAAAGGAAAAGTCAAACAACTTGAAGACTCGTTGCGAATGGAGATCGATGCGCGCAAGGAAGAAACGAACAAGCTCAGGATGAACGTTGAAAAATTAACCTCTCTCAGAACGCAAGATCGCACAGACAAAGAAATCGCCTCAAAACGAAACGAGGAAACCATATCTTCCTTACGGAAGCAAATCGATGAGTTGCAAGATGAACTCAGCAAGGCCGTAGAAACGAACCATGATTTATTGCGCGACAAGGCTAATCAAGCTTCTCGCGTGGATGAAGCTGTTCGGGAACTTGAGAAATACAAGTTGCAGGCGTCAGACATTACTGTAAGTCTGGACTTATGAGATTTTCTATGGCATTATTGAGCAGAGGGTCAGTTTGGTTGACGAATTTCATTCCCAGGACGAAATGAAGCGACAGATCGATGAATTGAAAGTGGAGCTTGGAGATGGCGGTAACTGCAAAGCCAAACTGGTCGAACTTCAGAAAGAACTGGACGGTGCCCACGTATGTGATAAACTCAATTCACTAACATTTCCGGTGATGACTTAACCTTTTAACATTGACCAGGCGAAGCTGGCTGAACTAGGCTTCAAAAAGAACGACTCTTTGAGAATTAACCCTGGTGGTGCCTTATCATCGATTAAACCGAGCTTATCATCTGCGCACGTCGAAAATTCTGCCGCGCTGAAGGACGGAGTGAGTCGTCCGAAATATTACCCGTTGGTTGATGTGCGCGGGCGCAAGATGAATCGCGTAAGCACATAGAAATCAAATGTGAATAGTTTGTGACCCTCCGATCTGTCTGATGATATTGTTCTTAATTCCTTATTTCTACCTTTTCTGATTTGCATTGATGATACTGAGGAATCGGGATGGTTTCTCTTGGCGGAACGGATTTCATCGCTGAAATTGTGCCATTTCCTCATTCGTCGTTCCTTCGCGCCATTTCAACCTTTGTTATTTTTAGGTTGGTGTGGGTCCTGCACCACATGCCATGAATGTTGGTGGCAACGCTAAATTGCAGAATGCTTCCAAAGAAGCGAACCGGGAGAATGTAGACAAGGTATCGTCACCGAAGCCCAAGGCTGAAGAAGGTGTTGGACAGAAGCCACCCGCGGAAGATGAGCTTCGCGCTAAGGTTCGCACAGGCTCGCAATTTATTCGGTTTTTCGTACTCTTACCTTCAGTCTGGATTTTTAAAATTTATTTTCAAGTTGAGAAATGACGATGTGATCCAGCGTCCTTCACTTGACAATGCCGAGGAACAAGAAGACGACCAGCCGGGGCCTGCGCTCAAACTGGCTAGACTTCGCAATGAGGCTGCTCAGAATCGTCAATATCCGTACAAGGATAAGCGACTGAAAAAGTTCCCTCCGAATCCCGCTGTGTGAGTCGCTTTTTTAAATACAGTATTTTATTTCCGTGTTATCGTTGATGGTTACCTAATCTGCGCTCATGGGAATCGCTCTGTAGAATATGCAAAATGTATGGAGACCATTTGAATTGAGGAACGTGGCTTCCGTTCTGAAAGAAAAGTCCGTGATGGAAAAGTAGTTGGGTTTCGGTTTTGTGAATTTGATCTTCGTGCCATTTCTGTGCAACTCGTGGGTCACGTTTATGTAGCAGTTTCTGCGATCCAGTTGCAAAATTCTAAAAAGTGAATTTCTAGTTTTCCGAGTTTGTTTTCTCCTCGAAAGTGTTTCATGTAAGAATGTCATATTTATCTAAGCATCCCTTATAAAACGTTGACGGGCTGCATTAAATATTGTTCATCGAACAAAGTTTTCGAAGGAATACTGTAGTAGCATTTAAAAAAAGCTTCTACCGTGAAGCTGAGTCCTTGGCACGAAAAATGAAGTTTTACTGTTGGGGGAAAAGACACGTGCTAGTCGAGATTGTTTCTTCTTATGATTTCGTGCGATGTTTTTATTTATTCATTTTTTAACAAGCTTGCGTCATCTAATTTTTTGCCTTCTGTCCTGTGATATATGCTTGTTACCAATAGTTAAACCGATGGCTTCTGTCATCATCTGCTTCAGATACAAGAAAGCCGGCGTCAAGAACGTATTGCATGTTGAAGATAAAGCTGCACAACTCGAAAATAACGAAGTCGAACCAAGGCCGGGTTGGAACAGGCGCTCTGGTGCTGTCCCCATAAATAAAGCACATCGAGGCGATCAGAATCAAGTTGCGAATAATTACGCCGACTTCGATGATGGTGATGCCAACCGACATCATTTCGATCAAGTTGGTGACGCCGAGGTTCCTGTTGACCGCCTGAAACCTCGTTATGACTACATTGGTCTGCATTGATGGTATTTAGAGTACTATACATTCAGGTTTTAAATTGGAGGTTATTATTCAGGAGAAAGCAATCAGGAAGAAGGTGATGACGCCGTCGATGGAAGAATACCAGTTCCTGGCGAAGATGAAATCAAGGATGATAATATCATACCTGCTCCTCCTCTGGTTAGACATGATAATATTCATTGTGTTTTCCTGATGTATTTTAAACAAGTTTATGCCGGGAATTCTCATCCCTCGACTTTAAGTGATTCTTGACTTTTCTATTGCTCGAACAGCATGATTCCCTTGTTATGGGAATGTGATATTTCAAGAGTTTTGAACGAATCCTCCTGAGTGTATAAGGAAGCCAGGACAAAGGAAAATCTTGGTAACATCCGGAAAGTGTTAATACCGTAAATACAGTATCTTTTTGAATCACCCAGGGCCTAGGACTTGAAAAAAAAGTCATGTTCATCCCTTGAATAAGTTGAATAAGTTCTCATGTTCTCCGAATTCACTGCACTTCTGGGCCCTCCTGACCAGCGCAAAATTTTTTTAGCGCAGGCAGATTTTGGCAACTTTCCCGGTTTTCGAGTGAATGCCGTTCATCTGTTGCATTGAAAACCGTAACCGATCAAAAATTTATATTACTGTACTTCATTTGACATCATTGCAAAGATGATGCATGAATCCATTTTCGCAGGAACAACTCGGTCATCGGGCGGCTAATATGGTTTTCCAAGAGCACAAGCGACGACCAATGCGCCAAGTTAGGAGTCGTGGAGAAGCTGGTGAAGTTTTTGTTGTGTCCGGAAATGATGGAGAGGAAGGAGTAATGGTGAACCCGCATTGAAGGTGAAGTCCAACCCGTTTTGGGGGTTTCGTGAAAGATGAAGCCGAGATTCCGTTTCATGTGTGATCCCGTCTGTTCCTCTTCCTCATTTTCACCATGCCGAACAACTGGTTGTCTTTGGGAAACCACGTCGATATCATTGTTTAGCAGCAGATCTCGAAATGTTCGTCGAAGAGCGGAAAATCTACTTCTGACCAAAATATTTCTTCGCGGTGCAAGAGGAGCTTCATCGTGGGTTCATTCAAACTGTAGCTAATGTAATTTTCGTACAAAGTTTTTTTGCTGCAATTTTGACGTGCTGCGACTGAAAATTTTCGTTTGGATCTTTGGGGGTACTTTTTACGAAGCCTTTTTCCGTGAGGCTGTTCCCGATAAAATTCATAAAAGATCGCCTCCTTGTTCTGAGTTCCAATACATTTATTTTTGTTCACCTCTCGGACATGGATTGTACTGTATTGGGAAGTTGTGGGTGTTCCCGATTGAAATGGGTGTGCGTACGCATTGCTGTGTTTTGTGATCTGACGTCGCACGGTTTTGAAGGCGCATTTTTTTCAGTCTGTCATATCGTTGAAATATGATAATGCGCTCATGTGATATGGGAAGATTCGTGCGTGTCCTTACGGACGTGGTGATGTTTCCGAAATCCAGACTCATGCAGGATAGCGTTTCATTTTCACGTAGTTCATTTTGGTGCCCCAGAAACCTTCGGTTCAAGCTTAATTGACTCTGCGGTAGTGTGAAGTGGGGCAATGTACCACACTTCTTTCGGAAGGATCTTCTGGCAAAGCGTTTGTATCAGCTAGCGACACGTTGTGATATTACCCTGCGAAGTAATTTGAACCATAGAAGTTGTCTACTCTTCGTTGACTGGCGAACTCGACCTTGTTATGCTCTGGAGGCATTCTGAAGATGTTCCCGGGAAAAAATGGGTTGTCTTTTTAACCATTTCGGGATTTTTCTGGTGCGTTTTGGTCGCATTCGAACTTTCGTTCAGTGTTCTTCATGAAATATACGATTTAGTTTTGAATGTATCGTGTAGTTCATTCATTGAAACGTGTTCATTATTAATTATTGCAACATTTTTTTCTTCTCCCAGTGACTTTCCAGAGTTGGAAGATCTAGAGTTGCAGCGGCAGTTCATCTTCATCGTTGCCCTTCTGCTCATCGGAGAACTGCGATGTAATGACGCGGATGGAATGCGGTAATTCGGAGCCGCATTCATCAACTGCGTCGAGTCGAGACTTCGAATAATTTAAAGCTTTTTATGCAAAAAGCTATACGAGAAGATGTACGCCGATTTTCAAATATTGTATGGTGCGGAAATTTTGCTTCATCATAAAATAGTCTAAGTGATGGTAACTGTTGACTGTAAAATGTTGGATGCCGATCTTTCTCTCGGATCAAGCTATTGTACAAAAAATTACTGTATTACGTTACTTGGTTCATAAGTTGCCTTGGTTTGTCCATCTTGATCTTGGTCATCTCAGAATAATTAACACCATATACAGTAAAAGTTTCTGCAGGCTGTCTTTTGAGGTTGGATGCTTGCATGTAATATAGGTTTAGTTTGCAGGTTCCAACTTGTGTGGAGAAATGAGTCTCCACAGGATTAATAATGTGTATGGTGCGTGGAGAGGATGTGAGAAATTGAGATAATTCTGGGTTTTTTTTTTTAAGGTTGTCTTCTTGACATGGTCATGATGATGCGGAAGGAATTGAATACTTTCATTCAGGGCTATCTGATGCAAAGTTGCTTTTATTATACAGTAATTGTAATACAATTACTTTTATTATAATTGTTCTGCAATGCTGTACTATAATGATACTGTACTAAAATGTTGAATGGATCATTGTGCAAAGATTAGTGAGCCTTCACTAATGCTTCCCAGCAAACCATGAATAAGTGCAACTTATTGTAACTGTCGATGAATCACGGCCTGGTGATTCACCCGCCAGGCCGCCATGATACATTCCAATGATTTGTTGAGTTGCAGCATGGCATTTTCAATCTGGAAAAGATATGAGGCATATGATTCCGGATGCTCCAGAAATGGGGAATCACTCAACCCTGCATGTGAATTTTGAAGATGGTCAGAAGTTTTACATTCGTGTCTATATAAATAATTTTGTGCATAAATTTGTAAATTGAGTGAAGCAGGAAGTGCGTTATTGCTTCCCCGTCAAAATGAGATCTTGTATGCTGAGTTTATGGGCCTACCCCCACAAACTCACCAGACACGATCTCATTTGAAACTTCGATCTCGCTTATGGTAAATTACGTCCACCAGCATTTCATTCTGTTTTAACAGATTTTACGTAAGTCTCTCGGATAAATTCAGATACCGTTGGGCCCTAACTAATAAGTTGATCGAGCCACAGTGAAGTCCATCAATGTACAAAGTATACAACACTTTTTAGGGAACATTATAGTGTCCTTGTGCCCATCGCACACTAAACGGGAAAGATAATGGACACGTCCCAGATAATTTCCTGGTACCACCACATGTATACTGCAACAGTTGTCTTCGCGGTGATCTGGAACAGATGAGTTGTTATTCCATTCAGGCTGATATGTATAATGTACGCGTTCGGCGGACATGCGGTTGAAACGGATATACCTGTAGTCTCACTAGGATGAGACACAGCTTCTTTAAATTTCTGCCCAACATCCTCCCATGATTAATTTTGCGAATGAGGTTGATTTCCCGACTGGGCTTTTCCATTATTGATTAGCCAAAAACTGCGCCGAAATTAGTCGATTCTACTGCGCTGATGCTGGTTACGCGAGCAATTGAAAAAATGCGTTCATCAAGCAAGGTGATTGTTCCAGGTACACGATCGAGGCGTTTGTTGATGGGCGAGAATCCACATCATATCCTACTGTATATTTTCATGTGTGTATACCCTCAGAGAGATGTGCTCTCAATTTTCGCTTCATGTAAAATTTTGCTCGGCTTGTCCAAGAAATACAGTACTTATACAGTATGCATCTTTTGTAGATCCTGAGATGCGGAGGTAATTACAGCACTTCCAAAACTTCGTTCATAAGTTTTAGAATGCCAAAATGTTGGATCACATGTTTCAAGGTACAGTATTCGGGAAATCTTCAATCATCTCTCATGCTCTGGATAAATTTGAAAGAGTCCCCAAAATTTTCAACTTCAAGACGCAGAAAATGACAGTGCCGACGAAAATCCCGCTGAAGCTTTTTTTTGGCGTGAAAAAAAGTTCAGAAGGGGACAAGACAAGCCCACATCATGTCTTGATATTGTACAACAGATAGTTTATGGAAAAACTCCTGAAAAGGAAAGAAAAAATAGTGAAGTATGGATAATTGGAGAATGGATTTGAGTAAGTTTTTATTCACATTTATTTTCACTTCATTTCCATGCTGGTAGCTGTTTAATTTGTCCTGCAGCTATGAACATTGTGAAACATAATATTTTTAATTATTCTAGAAATCTTGATGAAGTGTCCACATCTCGAGAGATTATATTTAAAATTTTACTGTCTATATTCGTTGAAACAGCTGCATGTCGGGGTGTCCATGGTAAATGTTGGCATGCCCCCTGCTTTTGCAGCAAGCATGGTATCGTCTCTCGCTCATCATCTCCAAACTGGTGGTGAGGAAGGAAGCTTGTCTCCACCCCTGGCGCAGTGTGAGCGGAAACTCGTCCGACGAATTTCCTTGCCACCCCCGTTTCTTGCGATCTGTATGTACAGTATTCCATCTATGCTATGTATGGAACACCTCTCACTGAATGGTCTCTTTTCACGCTACAGATGTTCAGGGGCGCCAAGAGATGCGGAGCGCTAGCCAGCGATTGTTTATTTGCCCAGGCGGGTTCTTCCTGGCCCTCCCGTATGCGCTCATCCTCTCGTCCCATCTGCCAGCAGATTCGGGGTACGCTTCCGAAAACCCGCCCGTTTTCGACGCCGATTTTCTGCCCCTCACATCATTGATTTCGATGACGGGAGAGAAGAGGAAAAGTCGCAGAATGTTCCCGTATGTCGTCCCCGTTCTCTCTCTCTCTCAAAAAAAAAAAAAAACTAACCAAGGATCTCTCTCAGAAGTCTTGGAACCCATGAATCTCATATGGCAGTGTTCCCCAAACCTTTTTGTGCCTGTGGACCTGCAAGTTCCCATACAATTTTTTGCGGACCAGCAAATTCCCAAAAACCAAAATTTGGCGGAGCGGAAAATTCCCGAAATGCTTTTCGGGACCAGCAAGGTTTCATAAAAATGTTGCAGACTCGAAAAAGTTGTGCTTGAAAGACTTTTTGGCAGGCATTTGAAAAGTTCGTGTTTTTGCAAAACGTATGTTAAGAACCAATGAAGCAGCTATAGTGGAATGTCTTCAAAAAATTAGAAACGTGGGCTTCAAAAAAGGTATTTCTGAATGAAAATGTAAAATAAATTATTCCAACAGGTGAGGATTTGTCATAATAAGGAGAAAAGCCAACTTTTACTTTTCATTGGAAAATTTCGACTGCCATTTGTCTTTCCAAAATTTCAAATAAAGATAAGACCATTGCAACTTTCGCTAAATCCGCTGTGTTGTAAAAAAAATTCCCCGCGGACCGACAAAAAAACTTTTGCGGACCGGTGCCGGTCCGCGGACCATGGGTTTGTCCAACACTCTTATATAGGACGTGGACGCAAGCTGATGGAAAATGTTGACCTATAAAACCGTAGTTATTCTTTGCTCTAAAATTATTTCAGCATTTTACCAGGATATATAAAAACTAATAACAACTAGAATTTTAAATTAACCGTGGACTGGGGGTATCGATTATCTAAAAAAAATAAGGAAGGCAATTTTAGTCCAAAGAAATACATATTTGATCTCTACTTCCCAAATTTACCACACAAAACCTTTGAAAGAAAACTACAAAAAGCACGTAAGTAAAAAAAAAAAGTTGTCTTCTCGCAAAATGCGTTAATTTATCTTTCGGATTATTCTTCCTAGTGTTTTATTCCTTCTTTTTTTCGATACATGCCAGGTCTTAATTTAAGATAAGCAACAAAAAAAAACAGTAGGAAGATGAAATAGATGAAATGCCGATACGAAACCTTTCAAAATTTCATCAGATTCAAAAAAATATAAAAAATAAAACCGCACATTCAGAGTCACAATGTTTTACGACTTTGCGCATGGATTGACATATCAACCAAAATGCAATTTCCTTGCTCAATTGAGTCTTGATTCTGAATCTAAAAGAGCCTTTGCAATGTCATCATTTTCTCGGAAACACGTTTACTGCTGTATCACGGCTACAGTAATTGACATTTGCATAATACAGTACCGTATTTACTCGAGTATCACGTGCACCATTAAAGAAAATCAAATTGAGGGTGGGGGGGGGGGCTAGGGTGTGTGCGTCATAGGCAGGTACAGTATAAATAAAAAAAAAAATTAGTAGATTAAAAAATTAATCTAAAAAACCACGTTTTCAAAAAGCAAAAAATAACCTTAAACGTGGTGCGCATCTATTTCATTTGTATTTCACTTCTTCCCAACAATCTCCATGCGCACCATGTTTAAGGTTATTTTTTGCTTTTTGAAAACGTGGTTTTTTAGATTAATTTTTTAATCTACTAATTTTTTTTTTTGCTTTTTAGTCTTACTTGAAAAACGTGGTTTTTTAGATTAATTTTTTAATCTACTATAATTATTTTATTCTTTTAAAAAAATATTCTTAAAATTAATTTTTTCACAAAAGATTGTATTGTCATCAGTTTCTAGGCTATCCTGAAAGTTTCAGCTTGATAGCTAGTCAGGATGTGAGTGAAATTTGAGTTTCAAAATTTGATCCGGACAAACAGACAAGAAAGTGAGTTCATAAAAACATGGTAATAAAAAATAGGTTTAGATAGAAGTTCAAGTGAGCATCATATTCGATTCTATTGGGAAAATTTTGACCAATTTTAGCAGAATCACTTATTGCAATGGATACAACTGTAAATTAGCTGAATTCAGGTTCAATTCATGTCTAAACTTAAATTCGGGGATACTTTTATTTTTAATATATCGCCGTTTGAGGGTCACTCAAAATGGGATGCGACTCATACTCGGGGATTCGATTTTATGTACAAAATTTTGACTGAAAAACTTCGGCGCATTACTCGAGCAGTACTCGAGTAAATGATACGGTAATCGTCATTTTTGTTGCTGTTGCTGATGAAATGCCTGCCGAATGATGTGAGGATGCTATATACTGTCCTGCAAATTGCGGCAGACAGAGGCTGGCTATATCTGTGCAAAATTAGATCCGGATCAAGGATGAAAGAGAGCAGCGCGGTACAAGTGCAAGCAGAAGCGATCGCTGGGTACTATAACGCCCCGTTTGCTCACTCAAGGATCCGTGCTGGGCTCGGATTTCCCACGCTATTGCTCTCTGTCGCGGGGAAGTTGACAAGAACCAGAACTGTCCCAGTCATCCCCACCTCCCCCGCATTTTTTTTGGTGAAAATTATTCTTATTTTTTCTCGGAATCTGTCTGTCAAGATCCCAAGATTGCCGACGACGTGACAAACGCTTGCGTGCTTACTTGCAATGCCACGCGAAGGGGGTGACGAGGTGTGCTGGGCAGCTGATCGACCGAATCGTCAGCCAAGTACACTGATGTATAGTAGTTACTCTCACAACACCTGCAAATTATTAAAAATGAAAGAGAAGAATGTGAAGAAGGTTAATACCCAGCTTGATGCTTCTCAACGGTTAGCAACGAAATTCTTCTGCGAGTTTCCAAAAAATTGGTCTCTGATGTGCATCATATTTAAGTTATATTACGTACACTTTTTATTGAACTGCTCAAAGATAAAGCAATTGAAGGGAACACACGTTCCAAATTGTCATTTTGTAACCTGTTTTTTTTCGGCCATTTCAATGTTGTTGTTTTTCTCTTTTTCTTTTTGAAAAGCGAGAGTTAGAGTGCGCATCTTTCCGTGGGAATGCTATTTTGTCAAAATTTGGAAAGAAGAAACCTGGGCGGAAATTTTACTCAAGAAAGCTTGTCACTTGAGTAAATACATTTTCATAAATTTGTGTAGATGCCAAATAGAGAATATGGAAATTTTTCTTTCATTAATTCCGCGCATTCTGTATGCTTTAGACTTTAGAGAAACGTTTTCTGGAAAAGAAAACGCTCATCTGTTTAACTGTGTCTTAGTTGCTTAAGAACATATACCGTAATAGGACTCTGCGTACACTTCACTTAAAATTAAAACAATCAAATACTGTCTGTAAGTTATGTAAACTTTTTCCAAACAAAACTTGGCTTAAAATAATTAGAGAAAAAATAAGCGTTTTATTCGGTGGCGTTGTATCCTGCGGGCGAAGTGTATTCGATTATATTTTTAAGCTGTTTTTGCTTACCACATGTGACAAAGTGAAAAATATTTTAAATATCATTTCTGAGTGAGTTGCGGTTAAATTTTCTGCAAGCCAAATTCGGCTTTTCATCATTCATTTCTGGTCTTTTCTGGTCTTTTTTTTATTACTTCGACAGATTTTTCAAAGTATGATTTTATTGCCAGAAGAATGTTGTTCACTTTTCAGATGAAAGCATAAAAAAATTGAATTTAATTTGAGTTTTAGCTTAAAACGGAGATTTTTGGCTTCTCAAATATTTTTAAGGAATGTTTTATAACAGAAATCAGTGAAGGAGAAAATATGTTGTGCTGTTTCTTTAAAAACGGGATTTACTTTAGTTTTGGCTGGAATCCAGTATAGGTGGTATCTTGCAATTTGACCTATTGCAATTCTACCATCCCAAAATTTGCTGGGAGGTTGACTCTCAATTTGACCTCTGCCACGCAATTTGACCTGCAGAGAGACTTTAAATGTCAAATGCCATGTAGGAAACATGCCATTTGATGTTGTCTTGCAATATGACTGCTTTGCAATTTAACCCTAGTCCAGCAACAGATTAGGGTCAAATTTCAAGGTACCACCTGCTTTACTGGTATTGGCTTCACTCCCACAGGAATTGCAAAGAAGATAAGGTACACTGCATTGTAAAAATTTTTTTTATGATTCCATTGCAAATGAACTTTGCACTGGGATTTAGTTCCATATCCAGTCCCGGGACCTTTTCCCAGAAATCCATTTAAAAGAGCCGCGCTTGGAGAGTTTTTTTTTTTTTTTGTGCAGTACTGTGCAATTTCTAGGAGACATTTCACTCATTTTTTGTTCCCTCGACAAATAACCACCCGAATGTACTGATATTTTCAGTGCTCGTATAGTCAGTTCGCAAATTGAGACACGACCGTGATTGCCAACGACGCGGAACAGATCCTTGCCAGCAATTAGAGCCGTGAGCGCTCCTGTTTACCGTCAAATCTCATGTACAGCGTTGTGCGGAATGAAGATCATAAATTTTCCTCCAGCTCTGCCCGAGGCGTTGCGCAAAACTTTTCATCTCTTTTTTTTTAATGTTGTTGTTGTTCTTCTTCTTCTTCGCCTTCATCTTCCTCTTCATCTGGAAACATGCTAGTTTCATATCTTCTTCTTTTCTAGCTCACACGAGGCGGGATCTGCGGCTGCTGTTGGCCGGTAATTCATCCTGCTCCGCTCCCCGCGGCTCCAGTTGCCTTTTGAAAACGTATACCATGCTGTCAGGGGCCTTCGGAAATTTCTTGCACTTCTCCGAGTCTCGAGGATGAAATGATGGTGCTGTCTGGTTAGGGTTCAGCCCGTTTTTTATGTTAATCATTCAATGGAGATGGCGTCAATCCATCCGCGCAATTAATCCTCACCTGTTATTCGCGCATGAATGAGAGTGTTCAAGCAATTTGAACGAATCCGCTTAAAGAACGAATATCGCATCCTTCACGTTAAGCAATGAATGAAAAGCCGAATTTCGGGGGATTTTTCGGAGAATTAGTTGATGACGTGCTTTTGTTTCTGCACAAATTTAGTGCTGTTGCTGAAATCGAAGAAACTTGAAACTTCGTTGGTATGTTCTTGGAAATCAACATTTATTGACATCGGACGAATAATTTTGAGTTCTTTTCGTGCAGTTTAGGAACAATACATTTCGAGTAATCTTCCAAATTAGTTTTTGTTTTGTTTTGGGGATGTCTTTCCCGAGTTCTTCAGGCCGAAATGTCCGCATCAGGGATTTGTGAGTAGAAAAAAAGTTTTTATCTTATTTTCTGTAAGGTCACATTAAATGCCTTAAAATAAAATAAATTTTAGACGTGCAGTCCACACACTTTTATGATTTTACTGTGAAAAAAACGCTGTGAAATACAAAAGGAAATTCCTGGGATGAATTCAGGATATTACTTTATATTGTTATATTTTCAACATTCCTGAATAAGAACGTGACACGGAAGTGTATTGTTAGGACGGTAACTAGACAGTACAATGCACGCCAAAATTGTTATGCTTCTTGTGCCACTTTGGCGCGTAATGAATCTTAAAATAAATCTTTTTTGGCGTATATGAGGGACACAGATTTTTGAATCCATTTGATGAGATTTATTGGGGTTGGATTGAAAAAACAGACAACCTTCTTCTTGTCAAAATCAGAAGGAACGGAAAAAATGATTGAAAAGTTTTTGAGCTAGGGAAACGAGCCTTTTTTAAAAGAGAAAGATGGAGAATTAAAATTAGTTAAAATTTGGCTATGCAGTATTTTTTAAACCCTGAACTGCTGGATAAATGAGTCGACAGAAATAGTTACATTACTTTCAGATCATGGAGTTACACTTCTATTGCTCCTCTTCTTGGGTCCCCATAATAATAGCCCGAATGCATTTACAAATTTGAGTTTTTGAGGTTTATGGGAGAAACTATGTTACTATAAGGGAGGTCTGTATTATACTGTACAAAAAGTTTTGCATGGTACGGTATATTTTTTCGACAGAGGTTTGAGTTAGCAAGGTCATACTTTATTGGCCTGCAACCGAGTAAAATTATATTTTGCTTAGACAGCATTTGAAAAACGTATTCAATTTTATGGATGTACACCGTGTGGTCTCATAAATTTGGAATTCAATTGTCCAGCTTCTGGACGGCTTGGAATCTGATTACTTTTATTAATATTATGTGTTTAGGAGAAAACATAATTTTACCATATTATTTGTACTTCGAACAGAAGCTTCAATTAGTTATCCAGGCTAATGCCTTTTGAAAATGTATTAACTGTATAATCACGTTAAGGCATCCTTGAAAAATGTGTTGCCTGTCAAATAAACGTTTCACATTTGATGAACTTTGCTAAGAGTTATCCCCCATTAATTCCCCATGAAAATCGGAGTTCTTTTAAAACTGGATTTTTATTCATTTTGGATCGTCTCTTGAAGTTGAAATTTGTTATACGCGTACAGCTTGAAATTTTTTCTTTACAGTACAGAACAGTGTAATTTGAATTATCATTGCTTGAATGTCCATGTCTGTCTGTTGGGATACGGCATTTAATCTATGTTTCATGAAGGATATTAAAATGCTGGATCATTTTTATTAATATCATATTAATTATAATCAACAAGCTCGAGGTGCTCAGCCACACCTGGGCATTACACATTTACAGAATTTTTAGTGATCAGGTCAGGTTATTTATGAATAATCTGACCCGACGATGATTACTACCGCGACGTACGTAATGGGAAATTTTAAAGTATAATTGCTATAATTAGTCAAAAATCGGAATAAAAAGCGACCTTAGTAAAATTGGCTAACTGTTTGCAAGTCGTATTTTCTGTTGTAGGAGAGTAAATACAAATTGGGATATACTTAATAAAAATTCCCGATTCTCGGTAATCAGAGTTATAACGTGCAAAGTACAGTTTTTTTGCAGTTAGAGTACTGCATATATGTGAAACGATTTGAAATGCTTCTGACGATTTTGTTGGACCAAAGCGCTCACGGACTATTACTCGTGATAATGAGTACCGTAGACGCTTGCTTGTTGTTGTTTGTTTTTTTTTCGGTCGAGGTAAAAGGTTTGTTCGAGTGTCCGGACTTCGTAAGATTTTGCATAAGTTGTGAGCAACCCGCGCGTACGTCACGTCGTCGGGGGCGGGGATCTCGACGTTCGCGCCGGAGCTGTCGATCCACGTGTTGTTCCCCCGAAGGATTCCAGCAGCCCCATACGTCGTTGTTCTCTCCTTCTATCTAGCGCATCTTTTTCTCATTCCTTGTTCAATTTCTCCTTGCCTGCATGCCCCCGTTGATGCTTCTTTTTTCCTTCTTCCACTTCTGCTGCTGCTTCTCCTTTTTTTTATATTTCTGTGTACCTTTTTTTCCCGTTTTCCGACCTGACCCAACCGACGACGCCCGGCCCAGCACCGCCTTCGTGCACAAGTCACTCCCGCTTGATCGGGGCCAGTTTTTCGCGAGAATTCAGGGACGCGTTTCGGGTTCGCACGCCCCATCGGGTTCGCCTTTTTTTTTATGCGTGTGTGTGTGTGTGTGTGTGTGACGGGGTTACGGGCATGTGGCGGTGGTGCGTAATTGTCATCGTCGCGGGCTACGAGTGATGGGTTCCTGAAAACGAACTCTTGATGACGCAGGGCTTTCCCGAATATCTCCTGGGCTTGCAGCAGACACACAATCTGCTTCGGGGTTCGCGATAAGTCTTGCGTGAAGAAAAAGATCCTTGTTGGTGGAAAAAAAAAGAAAGAAAGAGGGGAAACGTGGAAGATTACATCAGTGAAGTTTGGTTATTTGAAATTGCTGATTTCATCGTAATCTATTTTGCGTGGATTTTCGTCGGATTCTTCGTCATCATGAGCAGTGCTATATTTTTTTTGGCGTGCGTTTATTTGTAAGCTTTACGTGTGGAAGCGCTTATTGGCGAAGAATCACCAAACATAACCCTGGTTGCATAAGTTGAGCAAAACTTGAGGAATAAAGCTCGGAAGCTCGATTGAGAATCCAGTGAACGCTTTTTTTCTTTTTTAAAAAAGACCAGTTCCCGAGAAAAAATATAATTTGTGAGAGAGAAGTCATCCAAATTAATCTGAATAATTTCAAGGCGAGTTCTAGAAAAAGTTGGAATGCTCAGTTAAAAACTCGGTTGCACACATTTTTGGCACCGCCGGAAAAGAAATAAATGTTGCTCTTTCAATGCAGGAAATTTGGAGTTGAAAATATTTTCAGAAAGTGACTGTATTTGATCGTGGTTATAGTGTGTTCATGAAAAATTCCGCGAATCCGAAATGTATTTTTGAGTCTCTTTGGTAATTAGTACAGTATAATGTCATTCGGCAAATCACAGTACATAACTTCAAATTGAATGGTACAGTAGCTTTTCACCACCAGCGCACTTGTTCACAAATCAATTTATCCTTTCCCACTTCACTTCACAAGTAGTAAAACCATGACGCTTGCACACGTAAATTTGTCTGGCATCTTTTGAGGTCTACTGATTTATTAGGACATTCTCCATCAGAAGTTTTTTTTTTTATTTTCTTACTGTAGCCATTCAATGTGGTTTTAATATCACAGGAAATAATCTGCCATGCATTCCCGAAGTTCATGCAACCCTATGCAAGACCCGCAAAGTCGGGCATTATACGAAAATTTGAATATATTCCCCAAGAAACCTCAGGTTTTGAACATAATCATGATGTGCATCCGTGTTCATCTTCCAAAAATTTCGGGGAAAGCTGGATTTGAGTGGTACTGTATCATGAAGTATAGTATTTATTGAGTGGTACACCTAGAAAGTCTAACTAACAGACACTTGAGCAGAAATCAGATCTGTTTGAAATTTTTTCTGAAGCGATAAATACTGTACTAAATAAAAACGGCGGTACTCCGTATTATACGGATGCCTTGCGTACATTATTCTTTGCACGAAAAATTGGGCCTGTTGCCCACCCCCCCCCCCCCCCCCCAGAAATTAAACATAGCTTGAATGAAAAAAAATGACTGAGACATGTGATTTAAATTCTAGAACATTAACGTGGGAAATTTAACGGAAACTGTTCTTTCAAGTGGACGGAATATTTTTTTTATTCTTGATTACGCTGACTATTATTTTCTAATTTTTTTCGCATTCACTTGTGTTCTATTTCACATTCAAATTTACTGATTTTATGTTTTAAATGTATGAAGGAGATTACTTGAGAGTAATATGACGGATTAACGATTTAATATACCGCTTTAAAATAATCATTCGATACCTTGTGGTGGTCCTGGAAACGACTATACTTTATAGTCATTATATTCAGCTCGAAAATTATTATTGAATCAACAGAAAATCTTCGATAATAGATTCCCCCAATTGGAAAAATCGAGTTTACTGAACCGAGGCACTCAAAAGAGTGACCTCAGAAAAAAAGAATTGTAATTCGCTCAACGGGAACCAACTTACCGCAGAACCAATATAGCCGACTTTCTGTTTATTCAGGAATAAAACTGGTGCATTCTCGAAGTGAAATTATATCAATCCCCCCCATGTCGTGATGATTTCATCGGAAAATTGCGCAAATAACCCGGGCCCCTTGCCGGAATTCAAGCACATGATGTTGCACCCGGGGGACATCGGACTCGTCGATGCCCCGATCGACGAACACTCTACCCCGTTCTCATCGGACCCCGTTATCGGCCCCGAACCCGAACACTTTAAAGAGTACGCCGAGGATCACAAGGATCCCGACTGCTGTCCGGTCATTGAAGCGTCGGCTCCAGTTGTCCCCGACGGGTTCAATCGGGTCTCATCACTAGTAGACAGTGCCAAAATCGAACAAGTCGAAGAGCCCGATGACGAGCAACTACCCGTGATGCGATTCCCGGGCGACGACGACGACGACGACGAAGGCGAAGAATTATTGGACGCCAACGCCGGGAACCGCGCCGCCGAGGAACTCAAACGCCAGCCGCAACAACCCGCCGTCGTCAAACGAGAACAACAACAACAACAGCAGCAACAATGCAATGCTGCTGCGTCCCGTCGAATCCCCAAGCCGCAAATCAGCTACATCATGCTCATCGCCATGGCCATAGAAAGCTCGCCAGACAAGAAACTCACGCTGGACGAGATCTACAAGCACCTCATGAAATCCCACCCGTTTTTCCGCGGCGCCTACACCGGCTGGAAGAACTCGGTGCGCCACAACCTCAGTCTCAACGACTGCTTCATCAAGCTGCCCAAGCCCCTGGGGAAACCCGGCAAGGGTCACTACTGGACCGTCGACCCCTCGGCCAAGTACATCTTCGAAAAGGGGAACCAACGCAGGCGGCCCCGCGGGTTCCGACGCAAGTGTCAGCAAGCCGGCGTCGGGTCCCAGTTCTCGTCGTCATCGGGCCCCGCGCCACCCAACTACCACCTCTCGCACTCGCAATACGCCTCTACTTTTGCTCCTCCTGGTGGTGGTGGGCAGCAGAAAGGGGTGCAGTGCCACCAGCAGCAGGCGAGTCCCAACAGGTACGCACACCCCCATATACAACAACAACAGCAGCAGCACCAACAACAGCAGTCTTTGGCGAGCCAGAGTATTTATTGCTCCAGCAACGAGTCCTACTTCCCGGTCACGTCGTTGCCCAGTTTGCCGAGCATCAGCGTGGCGTTCGAGCCGTGTCTGGTGGACGACCCCGCGGCGGCGATGGCGCACTGCGAAGTCGGCTTCCCTTGCGGCGGGTCCGCCAACACCAACTGCTATTTAATGGCGTCGGGCATCGGGTGCGACGGGGACCGGCAACACGCCATGGTCGGGTATAATTCAGCAGCGGGATACGCGAGTTCAGCGAATGCGTGGCACTCGTACGTGCCATCGGCAGAGGACCAAGCGGAAGTGTACCATCATCATCATCACGTTCACCACGCCGTGGACCACCCCCACCACCACCACGCACTCGTGTCCGATTTGGTGTTCGGCGCAGGAGGTGCGGAGGCTGTGGGCATGGAGAATGGGATCCCTGCTGGGGAAGGGATCTCCTTGCCTGGGATGCATCATGCACAGCACCACCAAAACCACCATCAGCAGCAGCACCATTTGGGACTGCCGCAGTACGAGCCGATGGTTGTCGACTCGGCGACGGATCGCCAGCACCAACAACAAGTCTTTGTGGTGCAACCGGCGTCCAAGGATGATTCTGGAAGTGAGGCTGGTGGTGGCGGCGGTGGTGGCGGCGGCGGCGGCGGCGGAGGAGGAATTGTTTGCGGCGGAGATCCACGGGAGTCGTATGCGCAGTTGCACGTGTACGACAGTGTCGCCGCCGTGCAGGGCACGCAGTCGACGGCTGCTGGGGCATGTGTTGAGCCTCCGCCGTATCTCCTGTGAACCTTCAGTTTTGACAGGTGAATTTGAAACTCAAACGCAGAGGGTATTCTCCAAATGTATAGAATTTCACTCTGTCCACAAAAAAATATACATGTATAGCCAGAGCAAAACCGTGAATGAGGAATAAGCCATGCTGAGGATGCGATTGGCTGCCAATAATTGAAACCACATTTATTTGAATACGAGTGGACTATCTCTCTACAACGATCTTGTCTAAAAGAATTTTTGTGGTCCAATAGGATTATCTCCCCATGTTATAGACTAGAGGCTCTCTACAGATAATCTTTGAGATGACAGTCCACGTGTATTTTGAAAAAAAAAAAAGCTTGTGACGTCTGCTTTTTTTTAATAATCATGAAAAATGGCATTTCTGTCGGGGTATCTCGATGTCCGACATGAAAATAAAACTATGATCTGAAGAATGAAATGAGCACTAGGCCGAGTGGAGGAATATATTACTGTAAGGAATATAGTATTTAGTTACAATATTTGATTGAGAAAATTTTTTTGAATCTTCCGTGCTACCGACAGGTTTTTGTGTTCTACTTAAATTTCATTAGGGTATGTTAAATCCCAATTCAGGCTCAGAGTAGTGTTCCATTATCAAAATACTGATGAAAATTGCATCCCTTGAATACTTATTGTTTTTTACTTAGTCAATGAAGAGAGAGGGAGAGAGATAGAGATAGAGAGAGAGAGAGAGATAGAGAGAGAGAGAGAGAGANATGTTAAATCCCAATTCAGGCTCAGAGTAGTGTTCCATTATCAAAATACTGATGAAAATTGCATCCCTTGAATACTTATTGTTTTTTACTTAGTCAATGAAGAGAGAGAGAGAGAGAGAGAGAGAGAGAGAGAGAGAGAGAGAGAGAGAGAGAGAGAGAGAGAGAGAGAGAGAGAGAGAGAGAGAGAGAGAGAGAGAGAAAAGGGTTCCCTTGACAGAACAAAATCATACTATTTCTTTAAATTTAACTCTAGTGTTGTAAAATAGTTGGTTATCCATTTATGTTTGCTAAGTAAATTGTATTTACGGTATAAAGGAGGTGTTTGTTTTCACACAATTATTTCGAAGCCTATGAGAAAAACATTTGAAAATACTTGAACATTATTTAATTTCAGAGTTCTAAATAACATCTGAAAAAATGGACTGATTATAACTGGATAATGAAATGAAAATGAAATATCCGAGGCAGGAATTTACCATAATCAAAAGAATTATACTTCGCCAAGAATTTCTAGAGAATTATGAGCAGACCCGGATTTCCGCAGTTTTAAGAACATTTTTATTTTACTGTATCACACAATCCACTTTTTCTGCAGCGTTTTTATTTCACAGATAGATTTGAATAAAAAAAATACTCGACCTAAACGGGTGTTCTCTTCAACTGGGCCTCACAGACACGTCTTAAGAAGTTTTATGAATTAAAGTTAGTATCAAATTAAATAAATTCTGATCGCGTGGAAAGTATTTCTTTCTTTGTTTAATAGCACGATGGCATTTGTGTGTGTAACGAGAGACAAACAAAGCGCCGCCCATCTCAGTGTAGTACAACCCAGCGTTTGACAAGAGTCGGAATTACATGTAGCATAGGGCTGTTCAATGCCTCATTGAGCAATTCAGCGCCAAATCTGCCTTCCGACCACCAAAATCCCTTCCATTTGCATTTTTCCATCATCTTTTGTCTAGGTTTTTATTTGGTGTCTCCTTCCCAATCGACTTGATTAAGTGCTAAATTTAAAATATACTGAAATCAGTAATTTAAAATAAAATCAAAATTCAAAGCACCCAAGTTGTTCAAAACTGGTCTACAAAAGTATGTAGAACTCTACAACGCCTTCGAATGCAGTTTCGTGGATTTGATTTTCTCGTGATATCCCCTTAATACATGCCAAATTCATGCGAACCGCCTGAAGTGGAGAAAAAAAAAGTCGGAAAATTTTTGAAACAAAATCGTAAATTTGAAAAATTAGTGCATTTACTTGGCTGTCGTCAAAAGGAAGATTTGGCACTGAGTATCATCTTATATTTCCCCGAAGGCAAGCACGGATCAGAGAGGATCACGGGCTAAAAAAACACGGTTGTGAATTAAAATCTGGATGAGGCCATTCAGAAAAATTTCCCGAATTTCCCTCCGAAAAAAAATGGATGAAAGGGGATGAATTAGGACATCAGAGAATTTGGAAGACTTTCTAGACTATCTAGAGTATGTAGATTGTATCTTAATTTTTTAACTTTCTAGTGTCAGGACAAAATCTAGAACATTTAGTGAGCTGAACATGTCACCTATACGCTGATGAAATACTGTATCATATTTTATCGTTAACATTTTCAAATCGTAGAAAATTATGAAAATTGGTGCCCATGAATGATTCAAACTCCGCAGTACTGTAGCGTTAAATGTTTTCGGAAAGAATGAAAGTGTGCACCATAATTTTGGCTTTCTTCTTGGTACTGTATTTATTCAGGAAGTGAGATTTTTGATACTCGAATACAACCTGTAGTATCCAGGGTTGGCCAAAAAAAGGGAACCGATTTTTGACTTGAAATAGCTCAGTAGCAAATTGAGCTGTGGCTATAAAAAAAAACATAATGAAAGCATGTTCAATTCTCTTTCAACTGATATACAATTTTTTTGACCCCAAGTGCCACGGAATGGTCACAAGAACTATTTGAATGAAAACTTTAAAAAAATAAGTAGTCAGGCAACTTTTTCCACTGAGCTGCTGTTCTGGACAGCTGTTTGCATCAATAAAGGAAATGCATGATGCAACAATGTAACCAGCTCACTTCATGCTGTCTTGGAGAGCCTGCACATGTTCCCAAAATTCAGACAGAGGGTTTGAAAAGGGGGAAGGAAATTGGCAAGATAGGGGATGTTGCAGAGCTCCTGTCATGCACGCGTGCTCTGGGCACTGGTCTTGCAGCTGACCCAATGCATGCAATTTTTTTTTCTGTATGACTGGATTGCAGAAATTGATCATAAGTGAAAATTATTAAACTGATTGCTTATGGACTGATCTGTTAGTTCAAGTTGAGTTTCACTCAAAATCAGTTGAACTCAAGGTGAGTTTTAACTGAAACTCAGCTTGAGTAAAACTGAAACTCAGCTTGAGTAAAACTGAAACTCAGCTTGAGTTTAAGTGAAACACACCTTGAGTTAAACTGAAACGCACCTTGAGTTAAACTGAAACTCGACTTGAATCAACAAATCAGTCAAAACAGCATGAGATTCGCTGATTACATTATTACGTCATGCATTTCCTTTATTGATCCAAACAGCTCTCCAGAACAGCAGCTTAGTGGAAAAATGTGCTTGACAACTTTTTTGTTGTTGAAAGTTTTCATTCAAATAGTTCTTGTGACCATTCCGTGGCACTTGGGAAATATACAATTTCATATAATTTGAGAGAGAATTGAACAAGCTTTCACTTGGTGTTTTTTTTCATAGCCACAGCTCAATTTGCTACTGAGCTCTTTCAAGTCAAAAATTGGTTCACTTTTGGTTGGCCCACCCTGTATATAGGCAGCACCGAGCTGAGTTTCCAGGAAATTCTTCGGAATTAAGAGTGCTGCCGATTCCTCTCCTGCATGTTCAAAGAAAACACTTTGCATAATGCTCAAACATTCACTTTGAGGTCCAGCCAAAAGCTGTCTCTCTTCAGCTATCAGTCAAGTCCGCCCCCGATAAAACCGCGCCACACTCTTGGTAACGAACAAAGGCGTCCCCGAGGCGGATATACACAAACACACACACACCCACACGTATATGTTTCGGGAAACGAAAATCCCGAGGGCGGCGGCGGCGGCGGGGGCGGCGGTGGCGGCGGCAACAGCAGCAGCGTTTGGTGCACGTGGTCAGGGTGGTGCGGAGGAACTGAAGGCGAGTGAAATCCGCCCCACTTGCTTTTTCCGACTCTGGAGAATCCCGGCCAAGGGGTTATAATATAAGCAACGCTAGAGGGGGAAACGTAAATTGTTTAGTGCTCCGCGAGGGATCTCCTCTAAACATTTATATTAAGGTTTGTCAACTGTTTGGATTCCGCACGGGCTCCGTTTTATCCCCCCGTGCGCATCGCTGTCTCTTTCTCGCGCGTCGGAACGGCGACCGTTCCTGCGGCTGATGAGGGCCGCCACATTTCCGCGTGATGCCTGCTGCTGCTGCTGCTGTTGCTGCTGCTGGTCGCCGCCGCCGTGGCGACCCTCGTCTTATTATGCCGGGCCTTGCCGAATGTTTAGCTGCTTCTGCAGTTGCTAATATACAGGTGGACGCTCTATACAACGAAATCCGTGAAAAAAAAACCAATACTGAATTACTCTTCTCACTTTCCGAAAATTGAATAAGTTTTCAAGCTGATTCCAGCGCATTTTTCTTCAAAGATTGAAAACAAACGCAATATTACTTTCATCACTTTCTGAGGATATATTAAATAAGTTTGCATGCTGATTCCTGCGCAGATTTATTTAAAGGTAAAAAAAAACGCAATATGACTTTTATCACTTTTTGAGGATTGAAGAAGTTTTCAAGCTGATTACTGCGCAGATTTATTTAAAGTTTAAAAAAAACGCAATATTAATTTCATCACTCTCCGAGAATTGAATAAGTTTGCATGCGGATTACTGCGCAGTTTTCTTCAAAGATTTAAAAAAGAACGTAATATTACTTTCATCACTTTCCGAGGATTTTATAAATTTTCAAGCTGATTACTACACAGATTTATTTAAAGTTAAGAAAAACTGCAATATTACTTTTATCCCTTTCTGAGGATTGACTAAGTTTGCATGCTGATTACTGTGCATTTTTCTTCAAAGATTATAAAAAACGCAATATCACTTTCATCACTTTCCGAGGATTGAATCAGTTTTCAAGCTGATCACTGCGCACTTGTATTCAATGGTTTTGTCACACAAGTCGAATTTATTGCTGCAGTCGGTATTTACCCAGATTAAATAATCGCATTCTCCATAAATTAAAAAGCAATACAGGTGGACTGTCTCCACAAAGAAATTCAAGGGACTAGAAAAAAATCGTTGTAGAGAGAATTTCGTTGTAATAGAGACCACCCATAACGTGAGAATTAAGGGAAACCTCCGGGACCAAATTTTTTTCTGCCGAAAAAATCGTTGTAGGCAAGTTTGCGTGACACCCAACCGCGATTCAATTTTGTTCCATCAATATTCCAACGCGTCAAAATTTCCTGGATTAAATCAAAACTTTTATTTTTGTTCGAAAGGTACTGATCTTGGGGATTTCTTGAAATCGCGTGACCTCCAGGTAATTTTCAGGCGGCCCAAATTGGCTGCTGAGAATGCCCATGAGGCCTACCAACGCGATTAAGAATGAAACTCGAGATTATATAAAAGGCAGCAATTTTTCTTCATTTGCTGGAAAATAGGCCGCAATACTTCACTGGAAACTGGTATGACACTACAATTGGGCCTTCAACAACAAACCTAAATTGTTCCATTATTGGCAGATTTGTCTTTAGTTATCTGAGTCGAAAATTCCCATAGGTTCCCATGGTAGATCAATTACATTTTGTGAAATTGAATTATGGCAAAGTAAACGAGATTAACAGCAAAAGAGAGCAAAGAAAGAAGAGAGAGTCACTGATAATGTACCTATACAAGGTGTAAATAATTTGCAGAAGCGAAATTGGATGCATAAAGATCATTCAATTGTACTTGAAACCTGAATTCCCAATCGTATTTCCATAAAATTTTAGATTTTAATTTTACGCCTTAAATTCCTTCATGTTTTTCTGAAACTTTTTCTTAGCTTGAGCTAGACTAGTTCAACAAGTTAAGTTTTTTGAAGAATATTCTTTAACGAATTGATCATATGATCGTATTAGCTAACCATGAATAAGCTTGAAATATAATTTACTGTATATACAGTATTGTGTTGTACTGTATTCTATCAAAATTTGCGACATTGATCAACAGTACAGTACTGTATATAGTACCTCGTTTTCCAGCATAAGGCCGGGTTGTTCAGATCTACATTTTTGTGCAGTCTGATTTTCTGTATTTTTTTTCCGGAAGCCTCATTCCCGAAATTTCTTGCTTCAAGTTTTGGATTTTCTAGAGAAGGAAAAAGATACACATCTATTTCCAGAAAATTTAATTTAATTTTAAAACATGTTAAGCAAAAATATCAGACCATGCTGAGTACTTGAATACAATCTTGAATATTTTTCCTATATTTATACGTGACAAGTCTCGTAACACGAGATATTTGTCGCGGCGCAAGCATCCAGCCAAAACCGGACCCCAAAACTTGTTACATTTCCGAGGCCTGTGAGCCTGCAAAAATCCCGTTTTTGGGAGACTCACTGAGCCTCACTCAAGGACAAGAAGTGGTCATCACTTCTTGGATTTTGCCTGAATCGGCCAATCCTGAGCCAGGAAGAAATCATGATTTTGCCTGAATCGGCCAATCCTGAGCCAAGAAGAAATCACCTGATTTCTTCCTGACCCAGTCCAAGCACCTGGGTATAAAATCCTTCATTCCTCTTTGAGAGGAGAAGCCAGGAAGTCAGAACCTAGTGTTAAAGGGCCTTTAACCTAAATTAAATTACCTCAATCATTATTCTGAGCTAACCAACTGAATTAATTATTGACTCTGCCATTATATTGAATTAACAGCCAATCAATGAACTGGGCAATGAGAATGAAATCCTCTGAAAAAGAGCTTGAGTTCTTATTCAAAACTTTAATTCTGATGGCTGCACAATTCAATTCCTTTGTCTGGGATCCAATGGACCCATGACAATATTGTATTCAGTATTCTGTGATGTTTATTGTCTGTAGTTAATTGTATCGAAATATTTATTTTGTTTCAGAAAGCCTGGTGATGGAGCTGGAAGCGGGGATGAAGAGGTCAGTGTGGATGTGATTAACGTCGTTACGAATTCAGCGATTTAGATTTTGAAATAATGTCAAGTGTAATCCCAGTGTTTGTTTTTTATTGTTGGTTTGACTCGCGAGTTTTTTTTTTCGTTCGTCTCCACGCGCGATTGCCAATACCGGTCGGCATTTAGTTTTGTGGCGTGCTGCGAACCACATTTTTTTCGAATAAAGTGTTCAATTGTTACGGAAAGGTTGACAACTTTTTTGCCGTCTTTCATGCACGGTTGACACAAAAAAGTAAATTAAAAATGTATACGTATACCCTAATTTATGAATGGTTGATGCTAATATGGTATCTTGAAAACCACATGCTGTATTGGGGATCAATCAGCGAAGAAAGCACATTTACCGGTACATTTCTTCATTTCATGACTTCATAAGTTTCTGACTGCATTGGTATGATCTCCTTTTAGTGAACGAGTAAAAGTACCAGCTGTACTGTACCTGGATATCTGAAGTTCTGTTTGTTTTTTTCAAATACCGTGTTGTACTTCAGTACAGTACGTGTAATTTGGCGTATATACGACATGTCCTGTATTCCTGGTTAACCATTGTATTTTTTTCGAGATTATTCTTTAGCACAAATCACGTCTATTTAAAGAAGTTTTGTTTCCTCGTATATACTGAAGGATCTCGGCTTTGTCCACGGAAAACCTCCGTTCTCTCTCATACTGAGACAACGCAGAGCTGCCTTTCGGTGTTCTATTTTGTGATCCGTGCGCGGAGTAGGCCGCGGACTCAGTAAAAGATCTATTGCTCCCCGGTAACATCTGCTTTCGGAGCCCCGCTGCGCCCGTTTAGCGCTGAACGATGTCGTTTGACGGGCAGGCCGGCGAGGAATCCATTAAAGTCGGCGCCACCCAAGGTGTAGACAAGCTGCTTCTGCACGGAATTCGGCGAGGGGTGGGGGCGGCGGAAAATCCGAGACGCAAAATATCTCGGGAGTATTTTCTCTACCGTCCTTAAAAAAAAAAAAAAAAACCCGGTTGTTCTTGGAGTAATTAGCCGCTCGCTTTCCATCCTGCATATATACATGCGCGAAGGTGGTTTGTCTCCATATCCATGATCCTCCACGCCGGGGAATTTTCGTACTGTGGAATCTGGCAGAAACGACGATCCCGCTGAGCGGCCAGCATGGACAAAATTTTCGAGACAGGAAATTGGTATGTTTATGTCCTTCGAACACCGATTTTTATCTATACAGGAATGCAAGCTGTGAACATTTAATAAAATGGAGCTCGCTGATGTTTGCTGTACTCCTCAATATTTTTCGATGTACTTTAATATTTAGTCGCATTATAAGAAAGTACTGCATCTTAATCCCCACGTAGTCTATGAAATCTTTAAATTGTCCCATCCGCTGCTGTCAAGTTCGTGTATTTTTTATTGCTTGGGAGAACCTTAAAATCGCTTATTATTCAAGAGAAAAATAAACAAAGGAAAAATGGTTGGCGGTAGACCGTAGACGTTTGAGCGATGGGACTGCATCTTCAGAACGTTTTTATTTCAATTGTATACTGTATATATTATATTATATTGTGTGTCGGAGTTTGAATGATCCAGAAATGCCATGAATAAAGAACAAAGCACATGTCATGGTCACTAGATTATCTCCGAATTTGAATCCACATGCTTCTGTATTTTTGCCTTATTACAGCCTTTTGGTTTGACAAAAGGACTCTTTTTGGTAATAGTATAGTAATATATGATCTCTCAAAAGAATGTTTCGTGAACAGATGTTCAAGTTCGTCCAGGATGCAGAATTAAAACTTTCTCTGTCATAGCTATACGGAAGAATGTTTTCAATTTTATGCTCCTCAGTCCTGAGCTATTGAAAGCTGATGCAAGGCAAGTTACCAATCACAGAAACCAGATATGTAGACAGAATGATTCTGAGTTGCTTTCAAATTCGGATTTAAAAGAAAATTTCGTGAAGTACGTGTTCTATGATGATAGACAGCAGTAATATCATGACTGTCTATCCTATGACTATGCTGGAATTGACTTCCAAAAAGAATCAAGTTAGCCTGGCTGACCTGTAGTGTATATGTGGTACCTTCCAAAGATTAAGCAAGTAGTTCACTGAATTTCAGTTTTGCGCGACGTTGAAAATAAATACGGCATGCCTTCAACTCATACATAACACTCGCTTTAATTAAATCACCAGCATGAGTCCCATTCACTCTCGAATTGTGAACATGAATATTTTTTCTACGACCGAGTCACGAGCTTTCGGAAGAAATAACAAAAAACGCAAAAAACGGGGATCAAAAATCAAAATACGTGGTCAAGAGGACCAACATTCTAACTTGACGCTTCACATCCAGTCTTTCCGTGTTCTAGGAGAAGAGAACGCAAGAAAAGCGATATCCAAATCGAACGTCCCATCAACATCAGCAGGTATAGACTAAGCAAACCGATTTGACACGAATTTAAGAATGGACGAGAAACCGGAGGGGAAGATTAAACTTGCGCAATACACGAAGCGGTGCATTCCAACACGAATAAAAAATCGTTCTCGCAGTTATTCCAAACGCTGTAAAAAAAGGAAGGCGACGCTTCACCGCAACAACAATCAATCATCTGAAAACAATTAATATCCTGAAGCCTTCAGTCAGTTCCGAGTTCGCAAACTGCCTCACCGTAATTCGGAAAAAAAAGAAGAAACGAACACGCAAAGCGGCGAGTCAAACTTTCTTCTATCACAGAAAAAATGCGCATGAATGAAAAAAATATGGCTTTCCAGGGCATGCAATCTGCTGCGTTTGCTAATTCTAAACAGAGAACACCTTTTCGGGGAACGGGGGAGACGAAGCAGTCGAGACATTCATGCTACGATGAGAAGTCGGAACGCTCAAATGGCACAACGAATAAAAAGCGCAAGTTTCTTTCTCCCCACCCTAGCAAGACACACGCACCATGCTCATCACGCCTTGATCTCCCACACCATGATGTTCGCATCGCGGTAATTCGACATCGGGGCGCAAGATGGATGCTTGCCGGTTGTGGCGTTCTTGTCGCACTTGTCCAAAGTTCCTCCATTCCCGGAAGACCTCCTAATGTTCACGTATCCTCTTCCACCAGTTATAGCGATCAGCGTCCGACTCTGTTCGCACGGGATCGAGATGTGAATGGATCTTGACGATTTCCCACTGGAAGGTGTGCTTGCATTGAAGGAAGGCATTCTGGACACTGAGGGCATTGCGAGGCTCGCATTATCCGCGTCTGAGTTTGAGTTGGACGAGGAAGAACTCGCAGTTGTGTGCGAGGAGTTTTTGGAGTCCATGGACCAATTGGACAAGTCCAGGGAACGGGGTCTTCCCGTTTTCATCTGCAAACGACGGTCCAGGGTGTTGATGCGATGCGGCACAACAGACAAGTCCGGATCTGATCGCCGCATAGTCTCATAAACGGGATCTACGATCCCATGTTCATCCTCATAATCCCGGATATTCATCAGCTCGCCATAGAGTCCGTACACGTCGCAATTATCCAGGGCATTGCCTACGGTCAGCAGACCGAGTCCCCGGGGAAGAGTTTTCGAAGCACGACGATTGTGTGCATCTTTTCCGTGGCCCGGGAACCTGCGTCTCAAAGCTACTGGGCTCATTCCACTCAATTTTGAACGAGCCGAGCTATTCCGACGAGGGGTAAGATTCCCGTCTGAATCCTGCTTGTGCAAACTCGTCTTGTTCCTGCAACGAACGACATCTAGTTTTAGTACGTTGAACTTTCTCGCAAAGCATTAGCGCAACCGAAACGCAGCTGCGGTGCAGGGGGAATGCTTCAAGTTTTCTTCAACCCTCAGTCATGAAAATTCTTTTTAAAAAAATTGTTCTCAAAAATTTTCGAACGACTGTGCCATCGATGAAAAGACCGAGTCAATGTGTTTAATTATACAGTATTTGGATTTCTCAGTCCTCAAAAAACTTCTCGCTGAACAATTGACGTTGCAGGACAACCTCCTCTTTTAGCATCACTATAGCACAAAGTTTGACAAATTTTCATCGAAAAATGACGATCAGATCTACAACATGAAGAATCGCCAAGACGATTTTTCAAGTAAATGAGAAATTCATAAGAATAACTAGGACTGCTTCCAAACTCAAAAATTATACAAGTACGGCAGGTAAAAAAAAAACCTATACACCATCCCGCGTTATCTCTCCATTTCAATCATAGCAAGGGAAAATTGAGAACATCGTCGAAATATGATCAAAAGTACTACACGAGTTTAAGAAGTATACCCCCATAATGCCCCAATTCCATCTATACAAGGAAAGCAGAAAACATGCAGACCAGAATTTTATCACACCATCGAATAACCGTGTTTCCCCGAAATAAATGCACAGTAACTAACCCAGGGCTCTTCTCATCTTCGTTTTCTTCGTGAATGACAGAACTCGAGCTATCTCCGCTTCTGACGTCCGACAAATTCAAGGATGGTGGAGCATAGCTTTGAAGAGGAAGCAAAAATGTCACCGGACCACTGTGGGAATGGTAGGAGATGTTCGCTCTGCCGCTGATGATAGGAATACCCTCCAGTCTTGGCAAAGGAATTGTCAGGGCCATGCCAACGTTCGTTCCAATCCATAATAATCCCCGACAAGCCATCAAGGCAGTTACGTGAATCTGCTGTAAACGATCAAAAACTTGAATCAACTCAAGAACCTATTGTCATTTGGAACACCAAGATATTGACTACATGTCAACTAAAAGTTGTATGAAACGTGACGAGGATTTCCATGCCCGACGAACCTCTCTTTGTTGGTCACGAGAACAGTCAGTGCCGAGGATTCTCGCGACGTTGGAAGCGACGTTGATGTCTTGCAGATGCTTGAAGGTTTCTGTGTGGTACAGACAAATGGTGGGCGAGCCCTTCATCGAAATCCAGAGTCCAATTCCAGAATGAGCCATGAGATTTACGCGTCCTCCGCATTCTTCGTGCTGGGCACTGAAGCTTTTCTGAAATTCAGAGATTTAGGAAATCAAATCACGAATATATTGCTGACATGAACACATATATGAACAGAGCGTGAGTAAATATATCGGGCCTTTTCCACCGGAAAATCTGAATGATGTTTTTCCATCAAAATTGTTGCACAAATATAAGGTGTTGGTGTCTCGATTCTCACCGTAATATCCATCGAGAGGCAATCCACGACGGCGACAGTGCGATCACAAGCGACATACATGCAAGCAGAAAGCGGCAAAAGTGCAGAAATGGGTCCACTCTCGTTCAAAGCGATCGTGTGCGGGTCCTTCAACAGCCACTCGCCTCCAGCCATTCCAGGATGTAGACCTTCCCAGTCTCGACGATACGCTAAAATCGTCGCATTCGCCAGCCCCACCCAAACAATGTCGTAATGGTATTTGATGCAGGTCACTGGTGCCGGCACGTTCACCACACCGACTTCATTCATTCGTTCCGGTTCCGCAGCCGAAAATAGGAGTATTCTGCAATTAAAAAAATATATTATAAAATCATGGCGTATCCAAGGAAGAAATCGAATCTTCAACGCCCGAATGTGACTTTGACTTTTAAATTTTTACATAGATTTCGCGACAAGTTTTCCTTTCTTGTTCGGTTCAACTTGGGGTACCTTAAATTTTACTCATACAGCAGTATAGTTCTGAGGTAGTTCAGGTCCTGTCAAGTTTCATTGGAATTTTCGAACCATGTTGAGCTTATTTTTCCTTATTCCCTACCTTCGCCATATCACAGGAAATACCTGGCATTGAGCTGGAAATGCTCATTTTACGTTCACTTTTCCAAGAACAAACGATATTTCTTAAACTGGCTTTTCATTTCACTAAAATTTCTTCGAGTTTATTTTTGTTATCATGTAAACGAAGAAAACATCCGAGTTAGTCATTCAAGTGACATCTGCCTCATATACTCTAGGAAACAAAGTCTGCAAATTGAAGTCATAAAATGAGTGAACATTTAAATCCAATTTCGGAGGCTCTGGATAAACACCAACTTAAACGCAAAACGAATGAAGAACTTGGATTCCAAAAACAGCTCTGATCATTGTTCACATGATCTCCATGAAACACTGAATGGCTTTCTTACGTTCATCAAGCATAGGTATGTTCAGAATATAGTCCAGCTCACGCGCAGACGAACGACTTTAGGTTTTTAAGAATTAATTTATTGTAAATGAAAAAGGACTAACTTCCTGCTTTCCAACCCCAACCAGACAAGCGGCCCACGGAGCCCGGAATCGAGTGCGAAGCCTGGTACGTGTTCCACAGCGGTGACACGAACTTCCTGAAGATCGTGCACAAGCATGGACCGAAGCAGCGGTCCTGCGTCGGCCGACTGATGCGCAAATAGTGACAGATGCGTCGACACGCCATCACTGGCCGCAACCCAGAGGTAACTAGCTTGTATCACGCGTCCGCCTTGCTTCTTCAGCTGCGGCACTGAGTAGTAACAACCACATCGTACCTGGAAAAAAGAGGAGGGATTAATTCACAATTCCGCAGCTTATTCTCTTTTACAGGAAAACGACAAGAAATGTATTATGACTTAGAAAATATCGATATGACCAACGCAGAAATCTCAATATGCCACAGCATGACGATAAAGCGCTCTTATTCTCTTTTGCGCGGGGAAGAGTGATCGTTAATTATTCCGGGATACGTCAATTTTCTTGAAAAATATGACTAGATCGTTCATATATCAACTCAAGATTAAAACTAGCCATAATTTTCAGAAGATGCTTTCCATCAAGATCGGCTAAAACGGAGCAAAACACCTTGTTCCTGAATCGTAAATTTACCCTGAGCTTTCGAATTATGAAGACAGACTCATTATGCAAGGCGTAAAAGGTTTTCAATTTATATCTTCTGAAAGGACTTTTTTTTTTTTTGGGAAATCAGTCGTAAACAAATATGGACGCTGTCACTCGTCTTTTGAACGATGACATTTCCAGGGAAGCATTCGCACATCAAGTAGTTCCTGTTTGTTTGAAGTTGCAAATTCGATAAAAAAAAAAATAAAATACAGTATTTCAATCTATGTTTATTCATACAAAAATAGCATTTATAGCACGTATAGAATTTTAAAGAACTTCAATCACAAATTTATCATTTTGCTATAGAAGCGCTCAAAATAAAGTTTACCGTAACTATGGTTCGAACTTATTTCAGGGATACTCAATTTCGAGGAATCACAAAAAGTTCCAGTCTTTTCTCACCTCTGTTTGATGCTGAGAGGCGTAAGTGGTTAGAGATTTCACGAAGAGAGGAAGCCTGGCAGCAGGCCTTCGTTGCTCTTGTTGAGGAATGTCCCAAGCGGGAGAATTGTTCGAATCTAGTGCCAACTGAGCCAGTCTCAAGTCTGAAACATCATAATTCCCATTATATAATTGCACAGCTATTTTCATAGAAAAAATGAATAAATTATTTATTGAAATGGTTAAGACACTAACCGACTATCCAGTCCTTCTTGACAGTAGGATTATCTGTCTGGAAGGTGAATTGCTCATCTTTCGGCCCTGAATAGCCCATAGTGCCGGTTTTGGAGCTACCACTCTTAATGGAAAACTGCAAGCAGCACGAATCCACCCAGGCAATTTCCTCGTCCTTCTGCTGAATTGATTGCTGAATGGATGACCTGATCGTTTGGATTGAATCCACATTCAATCCCTAGAAGAAAATTAAGACGGAGAAAAAGCAAAAATTTTTACACCGTTTCCCCCAAAAATAGCCGAAAATGTTCGCAAACACTCACCCCGTAATTCCCCTTCAACTGGGAAATGAAATCGGATATTCTGCGCAATAGTTCGTAATCGTGCATCAAATCGCTCATTTCTTGGCACAAGCTCTCTGCTCCTCCACTGGACTCGCTCTTATCGCTTTTGAGACTGCCGTTCTTGTTCAGACCGGCCGGAAGAATGCGGCTCAGCGTGGGCGATGTACTCGTGTCTTGAACCTTCGAACATCAATAACAATAACTCAATTCGCTGCATCACGACGGACCGGAATGAATCTATCAAGCCATGGTTGATAACGTGTTGGGAAGGGGCATTACTCTGAATTTACGGCCGATTCCGGCTCTGGAGAATGGAGTTCCTCCGGAATTAAATTCGAGCCAGATGGCAGAGATGTGCGACACACGTGCTTAAATTCACGAAGGCACTATAAACTTTCTGACCTCGCGCCGCAGGTATTTCCACACTTGGGCGAATGAAAAAGCCATAGATTTCGAGGCAAGACAATAATTTTTCAGCCTTTCAATCAGACGGGATTCCAACAAGAAATTGCACATTCTCCACAAGACGACAGAAACTCTACTAGTCTACTGCATGTAGGATAAACTAAAAAGTCTAGCAATTTGTTCTTTAATGGGAAGAGCTCGGATCGGAAAATTTGCTTTGCTATGAGGAACTACAGAGAAGTCTCAAATTAATTGTATTCCTCTGGAAAGCAGTAGGATAGCAACTGCGGGCACACAATTTTGAATCTGAAAGAAAAAATGAACCAGAATTACCAGACGCTTTCTGACATTTGAACTTAAAAATGGCACGTCCTGGGAATGAACAGAAATCATCCATCAAAATGGTCCTCTAAGGAAGAAGTATGCTTTATTCACTCAATAATTCGACAGACTATAGTTTGCTTCAAAATTAACCAGAAATTATTTTGTAAAAGAAGGACCAAAACAAGCCCAGATCTCAAACAAAAATATTGACTGTGCCTCTTCTAACACGAAGGATTTCGGTCTAAAATTGCGGAAAAGGTTCGGACTTCCATTAAATACACATTTCAATTTAAAGAAAGTTACAAGCAATCTGGTAACCCCTCGGTCACTTCAAATACAATTTAATGTTCATTCAGAGTCCTTCGAGTAGCCCATCGAGTAACGTTCGGCCAAAATCCATCATAGACTTAAAAGAAAAATAAAACGACGCTGATTAGAACAGCGATATTTGAGGTCATCTTCGGAATAAGATCCAACACGTACCTCCACGTCATTCACCGGAACAGCCCACTTGAGCGAGAGCCTTTCATTGTTGTTGAAGTCGCCGGCCTGCTTCGGCCCAGTGGAAACACAGACAAGCAGGTCATTGAGTAAATAAAGCCTTCTGGGCTTCGTCTTCGTCACCAGTCCCACGTTGTTGAATTCCTGCGCATAAAGCGAGAATATATTGAGTTTCCAACATCGTTCTTACGTGATCCGAACCGTAACGCGAAGTCCAATCAACAGAGCCACGAGGCAACATTAGATTCGATTTTCGTTGGTGAACTTTATACAGTACAAAGCTTCATTCAGTAGAGGATAGTTTATGCTCGAGATAGTATGAGTAATCTTGCATTTGTATGCAGAGCGAATTTCCTCAATGAAGAGTTTCTCATAGATCATCCGATGATGGATTTTCTCGAGCATTGAGAAAGAGTTTGCTAATTAATTTTACAGTATTTGCGGAATGAACCAATATTATACGATCCATTTTTCTCCGCATGATAACAATCAATGATGTTTCCAAATAAGAATAAAAAAAATCACGAGGAAAGGAAGGCACATTATAAAAATGCAACGTGGGTAATATTGATCGATATAATTTAAGAAGTGAGTTGGTTTTCTTCAACTGCTTTCCTGCAGCAGAACTAGAGAAGACAATCACGCGAATTTTCAGACCAAATTTTGATGATAGGAAAAAAGTTAATTAAAAAAGATAGGATGTTCGATTTGGATTAATTTAGTGACATTAATTTATTGATCATCAATTTATTGACATGATATTCCCACCATTCCCGCGAGGCTCCACGTGAATCAGCCTGGATAATCAAGTAAAGAGAATTTAAAAAATAAAACGTCGATTAAATAATAAAAATGCCACTCAGAGGGAAATTACGTGGCTGCTCGAATTATAATTACTGCCCTCAGGTCGCTTCATATACACTCAGAAAATTAAAACTTGGGAACAGATAATTGAGAATTTCACGTCGAGAACCGCATTTGTCTTTCTCGTTTGAAAGGTCTGTAATGTTTTTTTCCGCCCGGGAACTTCTAGGAATTCCAATGAAAAAAATATATATACAGTATATATATTTCGTTTACCAGCTGCGTCATGTTGTCCTCGCGCAAAAGGAACCTTCCCTGGTTCCCGGATTGCGGCCAGGGCGACGGAAGCGCCTTCAGGGCCGCCACCAGTTTGGAGCCCTGCAGGTGCCGCATGGTCTCGCGGAAGGCTGCTAGCTGCTCAGTTTCTCTCTTTCTTTCGTTCAGCAAGTCGGCCAGGCTCTCCAGCTGGGTCAACGCGAGCTGCAAAGAGTGGCGGTCCGGGTGGCCCTGTGGGGTGTACTTCAGGAGATCCTGTAACCAACGAAAGAAAAACCCCGAAATCCCGAGTTAAGCAACGATTGCTGAACACGGTTGATGTTGTACTGTACTGTATATGCAAGGGTATACAAGGCGGATTGCTTCAAACTTCGCTGTAAATCCTGGAAGAAAACAGTTGAAACGAACTGACCCGCCTAATTAATCAGCCTCGAGCATGACCCTTTTGACTTGGGAAAATAGTGCAATAAAAAACAAAATTTGGCGCGACATTTGGGACATGAAAGAAATAGAGTATTCTGCTGTCACCAGAATTATCCCGCATCCTGTTGAAAAATTGCACGACAGTTTCGAAGAAATTCTCACAAAATACCATGATAATTTGGAATAGTTTTGTCGAACACTTTGTGAATCGTCGAAAAAATACTGTATAGTTCGCAGATCTAGAACAACTCTTGTAAGAAAGCTCACAATAACTTATTCTTCAGGGCAATTTATTTCTTCAAATGCCATCACCGGTCTGGTTGAACCAGTTCAACCATTGTAAAATTCGCAAGACAATAGATCGACTTACCGTATTAATTTTTTTCATCAAGATAGCTCAAATCATTATACAGAGACACAATAGCCTAATTAGCGTCTTATTTTTTGGTTCATCACATAATTCTCGTAATATCTGCGTTAATTTTTATTCTACATTACCACATTCCATCCAACCATGAACTTGTGAAAGAGCAAGAATGGTGATGCGTTGCCCGCATTGCAGTGTACAGTATATATATTTTTAAATCTTGTGAGGTTTACAACATGGTTATCTACTATTCTATACTTCATTGCATAGCTTCCTTAAACTTTGGTTGATCACAGGCTAAAATATCATCCGACGATGTTTACATACATCAAGAGATGATCAAGCGGTTCGAATACCGATCGATCTTCCGTTCATTTTCTCGCTGAATAGAATAACAATTATCGTACCTGCAGCTGTAGGATGAACTGCGGAAACCGCTGCACGGGTTTCACCATCAGGCCAAAAAAGGAAAGTCTGTCGGTCGACGTGATCTGCTTGACCTTGAGAAAGTCTGCAAAGGCGGATTTCCGCTTGGACTCCAATTTCGCCATGTCCATCGCAGCCGTGAAGTTGTTGATGAACTCGGAGTACATGTCTAACACGATGGCGCGGGAAAAGGAAGCCACAAAAACGTCGCCGATCCGCTCATCCCGGTCCCAGTTCCTCACACACTCCGCCAGTTCGATCCGAAACAGCGTGTGTATTTGCAAAATTTCCGGGATGCGGAAAAAAAGGGATTGGACCTTGTTTGTGCTCATGATTGGCGGATTGCTCTCTTCCAACGCTTTCTTGTAATCCTGCAATCACCCCCCGCGAGATGAAAAAAATTGTGTCAATAAAAGTCGACAGCGGGTCAAAATTCTTTCTGGATCATTCACACCTTGGCAAATACACACAACAAGAGGAAGGCAATTAACACATCTATTTTATCCTCAAGCTTCACACGCCAACGGTCTCATGAATGTTTTTCGCAACCGAAATAAATTAAACAACTACTTCAAACATTCCTTTGAATCACTTTTTTCATCTTCAAAAGAAGCACCTCAGTCCGAGTTGTAAGACAAATCTCCGGCACACTTTAAAAAACATTTTCTGAGGTAAACCCTAGTGGCAAAAAAGGCTGATTTATTTTCGTCCGAGAAACGAAGCCGCTGCACGAAATCAATACTGGCTTCGAAACACAGGTTTAAAATGGCTTCATCTTTGGTACTCAAACACACAATCCAGGGAATGACACTTAGCTGCACTCTACGTCGAGTTCTGGTGGGCTACTCTTGTAAGATACTGCAGAAGTAAAAAAAATTAAAAAAAAGAATTCCAGAATCTGACGCGAAACCAGGTTTAACCGTGTGTCTTTTCTTTCCCAAAAGAGAAAACTTTTTTTCAAGTGCACTCCGAATAACTGAAAGCAACCAGGCCGAACCTAAAATAGTCCAATATGGCTCAATCAAGCATAGATAGAGTTGTTTAGAATGCAGACAGACAAAATCTTTCATTATGATGAAATAAATCATGAGTGCGATTGGAAAGTAAATCAAGTCTAATAGTAAGTGAACATAGTAAAAACGCATTTTTAAAGACAAATAGTTCACCAGGAGGAGAAAAAAAATAGCATGAGTTAAAATAATTTCATTAGGTTTTGACTTGAGACATGCTTGTTAAATCTTAAGCAATTTAAATCACGAACGGCTCATTGAATTCCTCTCTTCATCGGAGTTCTCTTGTTCATGGATTTTAAGCAAACTGCAAATACAGTAAATCAAAGCATTTTTATTTTATTTTTTTCAATTTTGGAGATTTTCAAACTTACGTGTTTTCTCTGGAAGTGGTTGTTGAAACGAATAAAACGCAATTGTGCCATGCAGTAAGAAAAAATATTCCATCATCATCATCGCCAAGGTGTGAGGCTCGGCAAAAATCGCCACAATAGGGGGCAATGTAAACAATCGCGCTTTTTTTTCGCAATCCCTTTCGCCCCAATTAGGCTCCCACCTTGACTAGTCGCTGGACGGCGCTGACGTAAGAGTTCTCGCTCTGCACAATGGAGTTGATGATGTGGCGGCGCTTGACCTGCTCCGCCGTGAGTCCCGCGGGCTGAGGCGGCAGACTCGGCGGCTGCTGTCGCTGAAACCCGGCCACATTCATGAAGCTGTCGGTCGAGTCGCCGGCGCCTCCGCCACCACCACCACCACCACCGCCGCCGCCCCGCCCGGCATACGCCAGGCTGCAATCAAAGCTGCCCGGCGAAGACAGCTTCTTTGACATGCGGAACTTGTCGCGCTCAAGCGACGGCGCCTGATGCTCGCGGCGCCACGAGAACCAACGCGTGAACCGGCTGCCCGACGCTGTTAGCGTGGACTGGGCCGACGCGTCGCCGCTGTTGTGGTAGAGTGGCTCGCAGCCGCCGTTGTTGGTGCTCGAGGCGGGGGTGGATGGGGCGACGGATTCGCTGATGACGGTCTGGGGGATGCCCGCGCCACAGGTACTGTTGCTCGCGCTCACCTTCTTCTTCTTTTCCTCCTTCCACTTGTTCTTCTTGGACTTGGACTTCAAGATTCGCACTCTGAACGAGTCTTGCCTGCAGACGAAGAAAATAGAATGATAATCTCCATCATGAACGACTGCATCTTTTGAAATTATTATTTTTTTGGGCTCGTCACGCCAAAATCAACACTTCATGAGAATAAATAAAAATCGTCAATTAAAGTTGGTTGACTTGAATGACCAACTCGAATCTTGACTGAACAGTTCTTATATAAATCACCCTGGCCAAGTAGTGTACAGGCTGAATCCCCTATAATAATAAGATAATTTCTCTTATTCTCCATTTTTATTTCAAAGATAGGTATAAGGTCGCTATTGAAATAAAAATGGAGAATAAGATAAATAGGAAACAATTTCTCTTGTGAGAATTTCAAAAATGTCTGCAACCGCCAGCCAAATATTATCCTCCTGACGAAGTTCAGGCGTGACATTCACGAGAGTAAAACCCGATGCCTGGTGCGTTTCCCCCCAAAACATTTCGAAATGAATTTAGATGAAATTCAAACTCTCCCAAACGCCACCACTTTTTATTTAGCTAACTTGAAAATTATCAAGGAGGAAGACTTAATAAGCAACCAGGACATGAAGGTTACCTCACGTGAATTATTTTGCAATTAAAAAAAAAAAACCTCAAGTTGATTCGCCCGCCGGTCTTTTAAACCAAGTTCCGCAAGCAACTTTTTTTTTAAAGAAATCAGCTTATTCGTAGTGTGACTCAAAATTGAATTTAAAAATATTTTAATACTGCAAAATGATTAGAATTTTTCGATTATAGTCATCGTTTTTATTTTTTCCTTCCCCATATTGTTCCGCTGTATTTCGAACTCGCGTGATTCCATATTCTGCCGTTTGAACAGGAAGACGGGGAAGGAAAATGCAGAGGCTGAAGATAAATCTTGGGTAAACTGGGGCAAAGTGGGAATCCGAGCAAAAATAAATTCGCGCGTGGTTCTCAAATGACTGTGCCAGGAGCTAAAAATCACATTGCGAGAAGAATCCCTCTGGTTGACCCAATTTGCTAGCAAGTAAGCAAACCCCGACGAATCCCATGAAGCATTTTCTTGGGGAGAGATCAAAGCGAGCAACCGAGATCTCGGTTCTTCCTATCGGGCACTTCGGGGAGGCTATAGCGAAGTGGATTCTCGATTTTTTATTTTTATTCAGAACAGACGGGTGTTTTCTTCTTTGGTCAGGGAACACTAGAAAAAGTTTTCGAATAACAGAAGAAAATGAACTTCGCATTTCGTAAATTAGATGACACGAAAAATGAAAAAAAAGACGAGAACCGTCAGCGTCAAATCGCCGTAGTTCGTTTTTAAACAAAACAAAAAAATCATTGAAAAGGTCCAGGAGCATCGATTCAAAAAGCTCACATTCCGGGAATTCGGAATTCCCGGCATTTATCATTTTACAGCTTATGAACTCCAATTGCTTAAGATAAATTGTCAACGAGTCCATAATTTCTGAGCGCTGTTGTACTTTCGAGATAGTAAAAGGGAATTTCATACGCAAGTAGGACATGCTAGGATAATTTTTATTCCTGAAGATCGCTCAACTTTTTTTTCATTACCACGAATGTCGGAGATCAATGCAAGATTTTCAGAGTTGAGATTTGCTACAAGGTCCAATGCAATGCAATCAAGCGTCATAAAAACTCAAGCCATTAATAGTTCGGTAGCTAATTTAAAATCTGCAATTTGAAGAAGAAGAAATCGCCAAAATCGGAACTTCCAGAATGCTTCGAGATCCTGATTCAGAATACTGAAAACTAAATTGAAACCAGTAGAGACATTGAAAAAAAACAAACAAACAATTGACTATCAAAAGTCTATTACAACTGCTCCAGAAATCGAAGATTATTCTAATGAAAATTCGATAAAGAAATGCCACATCGATTTCACAAGCTCTCAACAGGGGAAAAAAAAAAACCACGTCGCGATTTCGTGACGGTCATTTCCCAACGTGCACGTGTAAAGCTGACAAAAGGAAGCGTCTTTTCACACAAATAAATCCCCGCGTCATTGGCTTTAATACACGCGTGGCAGAATTAAAACCTAAGCACACGCGCTGAACAAACTTCAACACGTGCGTGACACTCATCGCCTCGTGACTGCAAGAAAGTCAATTAGCTGGAAAAAAAAGTTAGCCCGAATTGTCCCACGTAAGGAAAGTATGTCTGCCCATTTTTTTCCCCTCTGGAAAATAAAACCCCGAGGAAAAAAAAGCGTAATATAAGCAACTAAACATACTTCGTGTACAGCCAGCCGGTCAGTCAGTCAATCTAACTTCGGTTTCCTCGGAGGGCTTACAAGAGACAACGGTTCATCAGGTGAATAAGTTCCGATTTTCAATAGCTTCGAACTAGCAGAAGCCCGAGGAGGGAAATTATCGCAGAGCTTTAAATGACCCCGCGTCTTTGGGATTATTAAAAGGCTCAGCGCATTTTGAACACCGATCTTTGCGGGCAACCTTGTAATTATCTCATCGCCGAGAAAGGGTTTCAAACGGAGGCACCGGACAATTAAGTCTTCCCCTTCGCATAACCGATCCACCAGACTCGGATTGAAGCAGTTTAAAACGTTCTCTGACTCGTGATGAAGCTACAATGCGGACAAGGTATTTTAGACTTGAGAGGACCCTTCAACACGTAGATATAAATCGGAAGTTTATATCAGAATACGCAAAGAATTTTCCAAAGGTCTTGCGAATTTCAAAAAAAAAAACTGGATTTGCCACATAGCGACTTATCTTTAGCAGCTTATTTTGATTTACTAAACATATTCAAACCCGTCACCAGCAAATGAACAAGAGGAACAAGCAAAACATTTGAAGTGGTGGGAAAATTTTGGCAAGAAAGCGGCACATGGGATCATTTTTGACGCCTGACTTTTCAATCGTTCGCTTCAAGCGCAAAAATCACTTTTTATTTTGAAAAATGAAGCAACACATCTTTTGAATGTTTACAGAAGTGCCTTCAGATGTCGTGCGGCGATTATTGAAGCACCGATTTTCTCTAAATTGCGCTTAAACCAAGGCTAGTGAGGATAAACGTTGCAGATTTTGAGGAAAAAAGATTGAATAATATTCGACATATTGTTCCGTCATTAGAGGTACAATTTGTTAAGAATCTCATAGTGATTCAGAGGATCCTAAAGACCCGATACACGGAGATCTAAAATTTTGAAAAAGTCTCCTCGGCGATTCCAAAAGGTTTCTCATTTCCAATTGCTCAAAAAGGGCGTAAACATCGTCAGAGTCGAAAAAGAATTGACTCCGGACCGTCAACAATTTTTGTTTGCTTCAAGTGGGCATTTGTGTGCGACTTGGAAGATTTTCGAGAGATCCCTAGCATCTGTCAAAAATTGTTCACGAATACATTTGATATGAAATGAGCGGAGCACAGAAGCTTCGTAAGAGAAAAAAAAAAGTTCCCACCGAAACCTCAACCACCATGATCCCATGCGTCGGCTTCTCCAAGGTTTTGTTTTTCTTCAAAGAATTAGTTCTAAGAGAAATCCAAGTTGGTTCTTGATGCTCCCAGCACTTCGTAAAATGGGTTTCAGAGGTAGGGGAGTACCCATAAGATCAATGTATCCGCGAGTGCGACAGACGTGAATAAATCATGACCGCAACCGTATCTCTAACGGCTCTTCACAGGCTTCTATCGCCTTCGATCTTCTCTATAGAGACCACAACTCGAAACTTTCCCACACACACAGAAAAAAAAAGGCACAGAGCCCAGCTCTCCAAATTTCCCCCCTCCTGCTCGTTTCTTCTGCAGTTTCCTGTAGGGGCCGTGCTTCGAAAATAGCGGCGGAGGAGTTGAATTCGAAATTCGAGCCGTTGTGCGGACATCACTTGTTCCTTTTATACAGTATATGCATTTCTGACGAGTCATTGCGGATAGTTCTGGACTAGTCATCGATTATGTTTTTCTGCATTTTTTTTTACTATATTCTTCCAGACTCCGGGTGCACAGAGTATTTGACTTCCGTCCTTCTTGACGTATTCCGTTTCCGCGTAGGGAAACTCTATTTCGCTTTCTCGGCCGACCAACGCTTCCTCAAACAAGGTTCACCTTCTACTTTCCATACCGAGGCTTGGGAAAAGCTTCCGTCGGTCACTGGCGAAAAGGAAAAAAAAATCTTCTTGGTCCGAATAATTCAACTTTTCAAACAAACAGCTCTTCTTGGGGCTCTCATTAATTTGCGTGGGAGTTTTCCTCAGTTCTTTCATGTGCATCGAAAACATCATTCTGAAATTTCCGCCATCGATTGCATCTAGCTTCCGTTGAAATTTTTTTTTTCTTCAGTAGGAAGGAACAGTTTGTTTGCTATTTTTAGTCGATAGAAAATAAAAGCAGAATGAAGACTTGACCGCGCACAAATTTTCATATGACCAGAGGAAAAACGGCGGACAATGCAATTTCAATTCGCCCCACTATCTTCCCTCAAGACGAGCTCTAATCAGGTCTTCGATCCACGTTATCAGGTATAATTTAAATATCAGACTTATATACTCTATGTGAAGAGAAGCGAATACTTGACGATTTTTGAATATAAATTCAATACTTGTATGTTGGTGATATTGCGTGATTTCATGGTTGAAGAGTATTTTAAACCTCGTTTTAATTTCTAAAAATTCCCATTATCCATAAGAACGAAACCAAATCCGAATCATCGAAGTTTTCTGCTCTTGTGCATGTATTACCAATGCATTTTTTTTATGAAATATCGCCGAGATTCCCGGCCGACAAGAGTTCAGCAGTCTTTCTTTCTATCCATCCACCAAAAACCGAGAAATTCGTACCACCAAGTGACAGGTTTACTTATTACACGCAGTTCAACAATCCATCAAGCGAACAGGAGTGAGAACCAGCAGGAAGCAAATAAAACAACATATGCGGCTCTTCCGAATTCTCTGGACAGGTAAGCGAAATACACATGGCCGAAGGATAATTTTTCAAAAGAAAATATCTTCCTCGGAAGCTAACATAGTTAAATAAGCAGCTGACGTAACTGAAAAAAAAGAACGTGGGCGTTTGTGTGGTTCCACGCATCGTTAAAATGAAGGCCGCTGGATCCGTGAGAAAAACGTTTTAGACCGAACTCAAATATCTCAATGCATCGTTGCTCGCGTTGCGGAAGCCGCCGTCATTTTCACCTTCCCCGAAAATCGCTGGGCGATTGCTGGTAAGTATAACCGCAATTTCGGATACTTTAAAGCGAGAGAGCGAGAAAAAAGGGAATGTCATTTTGTTAATTGCTCTTATTGGTAGACTCTGAAAAGCGAAACCTAAATGAAAAGAAGATCAGAAGATACGTTCTGCTCAAAATTTCAACATATAACTTTAAATAAATAATATCGACAATTTATTTCGTCGTTCCATCAAATTTCATCACATTAACTTGCGGAGACAACAATTGAGGGAAACTTACGGATAATTAAAAAATACAAAGCAGTACCGGAAATTAATTTTTGCTGAAAATTCAAATCGTATTGTATTGGGGTATGTACGATAATTTCGTACCTAATTCTTATCTTGGAGCAACATAATGTACAACGAAATAATTTTTTCCAGGGCTCTTTTTTAAATTCGTTCATCAGGCGTTTAAATCGCTGACATTTTTAATCAGAAAAAGATCCAAGCTTTCGAACAGAAAGCAACCAACTGCAAACTACTGCGCTGGTTTCAAAAATTCTTGGAATATGTAGGTTCATTCGTCGCAAAATTACGGTCAAGCAGATAATCCGAAAGCTCGGAAAGCACCAATGTACCTATGTATGTCGAAGGGACTATTGCCTCGTGAATAGAATCGAAGTAAAAAATTCGACGTTCCTTTTCTTCTCCTTTTTTTTTATCCTGCCGCGATTTTAAAGTCCGCTTTCTCTTCGCACGCTGAATGCGGCTTCAACGTGAGACGAGCAAGCGTGACCGGAAATGCGGAAAGAGGTGAATCTTACTTCTGCTCGATCGAAATTATCTCTCAGACGGAAATTCCTTCGCGATAGAAGGTGCTTTTCCATCGCTGTCGAGCACGACGAGACGAGACGAACAGGAAACGGAAGCGAGGTAAAACGCGTAGTAAAAGTATTGTATTACAGTTTCGGCGGTTGGTCTGCCATTCCACGAAAGTAGCGAGAGATGAAACATTTTCGCTCAGGAAACAATACGTAGCCATACTTCCAACATTTCAGTTGAACTTTGACTAAAACACTTTTTCAATCACGACTTTAGGCAAAAGAAAACAATCTGAGCAGCGCCGAGGTCTACGCGTTTTGAGAGAGATATAGAGAAGATAGAAAAAAAATCTTTTCATGGAAAAATGTTTCTGTCCCAAAATAAATTGACAAGAAAAATGTGTCGAGAAATTTGTTTACAATTTGACAACAAGATGCAGAAAGATTACAGTACAGTAATCCCCGAATATTTTTCTTTATCTTACAGTACATTTTTAAAATTTCAAATATTACGTAAAAAGAAAAAAAAAAAAAGGCGTCGGCAAGAAACTCACCCGTACGACAAACTGCTGGAGTCGTTCTCGGCGTCCGAGCTACAACTGCTCGCCGAGTCCGCATCATTACGCAAGCCCCCGTCTATGTTCGTCGAGTTGTTCCACCGGTTCTCGTCACTGCTGTCGCCGCCACCCCCGCCACCGCCGCCGACACGTCGCACACCCGACCTCTCGTCGACGATCGACGGCTCGTCCAGACAGCGCCCGTCGATGTCCTCGTACTCGGTGGATTCACGGCCGCTGCGTCCCGACTTGGACCTGTCCTGACATCCGCCACCGCCACCGCCGCCGGCAATGTCGTTCGATGATCTCTGCGACGCCGACGACGACGATGATGATGACTCTTTGCCGGCGTCTCCGTTCGTGCGAGTCTTCTTCCGTCCGCTGCTGCTCGGCTCACCGAGTTTCGGAGAAGAACCTGAGTTTTGTAAAAGAGGAAAGAAAAAGAGGACATGAAATGACGGTGAAACGGGTATTATGGTGTCAACAACCTTTGAACCGCTTTAATAACACAAGCGAGGACACGAATTGGAAGCTGAGAAAATGACCCCTTCCAGGAGACCGTGTGACGACACAGTGACTCTCACTGGAGACATTTTCGCAGAATAACGTGTTTATCGGGCCAATTCGGCGAATAATCCAAAATCCTACGATTTAAATTTCTGGAACGAACGTCGTCCAAGTCTACAAGGTGGCATTTTCACAGGGTTATATTTTATAATTTTTAGATAACTTCATTTTTTGGCTCATGCACAGCATCTAATCAATGGGAAAAAATAAGCTTATGCAGCCACATTTGTTTCCCGAATTGCAAACAATCTCAATGTTGGAAAATATGTGATTTTAACGACGGTGAAATCCGCTCAAAAATTTCGAAAATCCAGAAATCATGTTGCAATGCAAACGCGTCCGGAATTCAGCGACTTTCCATATTTTCATGCTGATGATGCTAAATCTTCTTCCTTTAAATCCTTAAAATTAGTGGACAAGCAGTTGCTAACGTCGGGATGGCAATTATATTTGATAGTTCTTAAAGTGGTTCAGAAAATTGAAACTTGAGATTGACAGCAGAAAAAAAATTGCACACGATCAGAAAATTTCATTTCGTCAATTCGGAGAACTATTGTCTGCGTAAATTTTCGAAAGGGGAAGGGGGGTTGTTGAAATATGGCCCCCAGGAATTGTCCTCCAGCATTTTTTTTTCTTCAAATTTTCTCGATTAGATCGTCTAGACGTAACTGTTCACGAATAATACCGAGAAAAATCATTGCTTCCATCGACTAAGACGCCGGAAACTTCTCAGTCGATAAATACCTCGCAGAAATTACTTTTTTTGTGCCGGATTCATCACTACTGTATTTTTTTTCAAGTGAAGAGATTTCGAAGAAATACAGTTCGTTGCTATTGCACTCAGACAATCGAGGAGCGAGATCAGCACGCAATCAGCAAGCGCTTTAATAAATGCATGCATCAACTCGAGCGAGCCTAAATGCTGCTCGATCGAGCGAAACAAAAGAGATGAGGGGTGAGGTTATTTACCGCACACTTCCATCCATTTTTCTCTTTCCCCCCTTCATCACCACACGCCCCACGTGGCGGAGGAACAACGCCCTTTAAACATCGCCCCGAGACACGATTGATTGATCCCGGGAATCCGCCAATCCGATCAAGACTGTGACCGGTCACGTGGCTGAGGGCTTCCAGGTCAATCGCCAGCACAGCACAGGCATGCAACTCTGAATGCCAACCTCACCCCTCCGCAGAAAATTGCAAATGTTTCAATAATTACTGCTTGCTCTTGTTTTTGACTTCATGCACTGTGACCGTGCTTTTCTTGAAAAAAAATATATATTCACGCGCTACTCGACCCAGAAATACGTAAATATTTTAAAGCACATCGAGCATATTATCACGAAATATGTGCCAACGGATGGTGGAGGAAAAAAATGGAAAAATATTTTAATCATCTCAGTAAGTTTCAGGGAGAAAAGGGACAACTTCTGGCATTTTCGGGGCTAGAACGCGAGGAAATTTTGCATCATCGGGGCAACGATGTTCGTCTCTTGATCGAATGTTACATTCAACAGTTAAATTATCGCATTGAGTTTTTTTAAAGTAATAAACTGATTGCACGACGAGTTGTCCGGAAACTCAGATTTTACTTCCACACAGATCGAAATGATGTACTACGGTCAAACGCAGCAAAATCTGCATAGAGTTGGCTTATACAGTAATGGCTTTTCCCCATTTTCCTTCGCAATGAGAGAAGCGAGATACAGTACTGTATTACTTTCTCTGAGGAGATTTTTTTCGAATCCGTGCCGTGAAATTAAAAGCAGCCGAATACGGGGAAATCTGGATTCTCGCGGGAAGATCGATCAGGGAGATGGGAATTTCTATCAGAAAATGCGTCAAGGTTTCCAAATTTCCTGTGACCCGTCGCTGTTTCTGCTTTTTTTTTTTTTTTTTTTTTTTTTTTGGCAAAAACTANGGGTTTTTTTTTTTTTTTTTTTTTTTTTTTTTTTTTTGTGCGCGCAAAGACTATACGGTATGTGTGCTCACAACGGTATTCATAAAAGGTTTCCGCTTTGACAAATGGATCGAGCAATAACTCAGGGAAAATCAACAGTTGGGCACAAAAGTGTGCCCCAGTTCCGCTCCGAAGGGTTCGCAACGGGTTGAAAGGGAGCTGCCGGGAAAAATCGGGTGCGAGATGTATGACCGGTTATGGGCGTCATCGCGTGATGGAGCACTTTGTTGTGTCATAAACACATACGGCATGCTGTCAGCGTTGCCAGATTTTGTTGCAATACAAATGTTAAAAAATGTCCCATGGGCAAGACAAATTAGCGTTGTACTATCAAAAATCTTGCGGAATGAGGATAAAAACGCAGGGTTCTTATGCGATAAGAACATAATTACTTTCAAGTGTATGAGTGATCCAGAGGAAGTTTAATTTCCAACCATAAACGCATTCCATGAATAAAATTGGGGATTTGAAAGTAAACTTTCACGCACCGCGATAGTCACATTCGCGATCATTCATGGTCCTATTTCACCAAAAAAACCAGTGCTTACGGTATTTAACGAACGAACTACTTTCACAACAGGTGTCCGTAAAGCTGGAATCTAGGTTGAGTGAAGTAAAATGTACTGAAAACGGATGGCTTTTATATTTCAAGAGACTCATGCAGTAGTCTGACTTTTTCTATAGACTAACCATAAATCTGATGGCCGCAGAAAAAAAAAGTCTCGAGTACTTCGAAATAATAAAAATAAAATTCTGCAGCACCAGAGAGAGAGAGAGAAAAAAAGAAGCTTTTTACACTTGTTCTTCAAGAGATCAATTTTGCGGAGCACCCGAAAACTATCATGCCAATAAAGAAATTTCCCTTTGAACGCCTGCGTCGAGGTTATTCTAATGCGGTGCTTCTTGGCAGTTATATATTGAGGATGGACATGATGTTTGATGAGTTGAAAATAGCGACGTGTTCCCTTTAAAAATGGTCTCGTTCAAACATAAAACGGTTTCGATGACCCCAGTGGTCCTCCAGATGTAAAAACTGAATGAAAACGTGAGTCACATCCAGTTTTACGAACAGGTCTATTCCACCGAAAAAGATTTATTTCGTGGGTATCGTCGGTGAGGTAAGCATAACTTGAGAATCCAGCAGCGTTTTTGCCACGCGCAGAATGATGTTAAATTAATAATGTCGAATCTAGGTTCGTGAACAGGCATAAAATTATGCTTCCCCGTGAAGCAATTGATCCAATATCGCAATAATTCACGGCAACACTGAACTGGCGTCATGGGGTGATAATGCACCAGCCAACCACCCACCCAGCTGGCGCCCTCGCAGTCGTACTTCCCCAACCGCATCCCTCCGGAAACGACGTCAGTGACGCCACGGGGGTGACGAGACAGTGTCGCCACGTGCGCCCGCGTCTGCGCTCCACACAAGTATGCAATTCATTTTCGGCAAAGGCCTCTCCCGTATAACAAATAATGCCTTGCTCTCTCGCAGAAAAAATAACAAAAACAAAACCTTTTCTTTTCATATCCACAAACGGAGGAAAAAGGTTGATAAACTCGACGCGCTAATCACAGGAAAGGGTCTCTCCCCGTGTGCAGAATATTTTCCTCGATTCATTCCACCCCGCATGAAGGAACATTTCATCAATAACGCAATGAGCCAGAGAAAAGAAAATGTATAAACTACATTACGAAAATAGCCGGCGTTATAGTAATTAGCCCGAGCTTCGCAACATCGTCTCGATTCCGCTCACGTCAATCCCGACAAGAAAAACGATCCTTCGCGTCTCCATTAGGCTCTTGTGCCACGAAAGACGACAAAAATAAAATCCCGACGGCACCCCAGCCCCAAAAAAGGGGTACAGTACTAGACTTTAACTTAGATTAATCGCTTCTCCTTGACCGGGAGCGAGAGAACATCGGCAAGAGGACTCAGGTGATCAGCGAGTTCGAAAAAAAAGAAAGAAAAAAACCGGGGGTTTCCGGTGCTATCGACGCGAAAAGCACTTATGTCGCTTCCCAAATGCCATTTATCAAAACAAAACGATTTTTCCGTCTTTTCCCTCCCTCTTTCGAGTGCGTAATCCTCGCCAAATGTCGTCTTTGACGGGGTTTTCATAAACATGGTCGAAACGCATTTTTTATGTTAAAAAAACAACCTACTGTTCCATCTTTTCGATTTCCCAAACAAAGAAAAAATAAAACAAAAATCTTGAGTATCCCATCATTGATTTAGAGTGCATTTAGATTAACTGATTTGAAATGTCACGCGAATTCGAGGAAACACAGCAGCCTGTACATTTTTAATTTTTGCCGCTGCATTTCCCCTAGATGAACGGAATGCGAATGAAAATTTAAAATTCATGCAAAACCCAGATCAAAATTCTACGTAAGCTTCAGAAAAGTGAGACTACTGCATTGGATCTAACATATATGTTGTCGCCTCAAAGAAACAAATGAAGAAAACAACTGTACATCCTGGAATTTTCCAAGTGGCATTTCTGAGGGCATATTGAAAATGCGTCATCCTTTTATTTTGTTATAATAAGTCAGATCATGGTTAATTTTTTTAAAGCTATGAGTACAATTAAAATTTGGATTGTCCGTGGTTTTAATCATCTGGTTGAAAATATCCTGCCAGTATCCAAGGAAATAAAGGTCCTTCTTCGAAAAGCTAAGAGAAGCATAAATTTCTCGACAATTATCCTGAAATTGATCAAGAGTCGAGGTAATTTCGAGTGAGATTTCATCAATAAAAACTTATGCATTCGGAAGACGTTATACTGTACTGAGAAAAATACAGTACAGTACAGGCATTGATAATCGCAACACCAGGAGATCAACTCAAACAAATTATACCGTCCGAAAAATAGAAGGTCTCGCATGGCCTCGATCATCTTCATTCTCAGGCGGAATTTGAGAAAAAATTTTCAGAGAATACGAATACGATTTTTTTTTTTTAGAAAAAACGCAGCGAGTCTCATTAACTAGAAGAAAATGTACGGAGATACTTCCATGAAGAAAAACGAAGAAAAAAAAACCATCCCCATTCGAGTAGTTTTCAAGTCAGTACAACTTAAAACTCAATTCAGCAGCCACGCGTGAACATGTTCCACCACCCAAAACCTTTCGCCACCGTTCACGGATTAAAAAAAGAAATAATATATCACCAACAAAAAAAACCGAGGAACTGTCATCTCCTGTCTATCCCCTCGCCACAAGCCGAAGCCCCACAAAGCAGACACGAGATTGCAAATTCAACAACAAAAAAACTTTGCTTTGATGAGGTTGACACACACACACACCAAAAGCGGGAGGGCATAAAAGAAGGGATAAAGCCGCGTGCGGTTATAAATAATGCAAATCGCGCAGCTCTCTCTCCCATCCCGCAACAACTCCCGAGTACAAGAGGAGATGCGCGCTCATTTTCCTCATCTCTAGCCTTCTTTTTTTAGTTGAACGGCTGTAAACATGACAGTCGAATGAGGCAACGACGCAAAACCTTAAAAAAAAACAGTGTATCGCTCCAGGGTTCCACTTACTCGGACTGTCGTACATGTACATTACAAGCAGCCTACAATTCTGTACCACCGTCCAATGTTGCGATAATAACACTGCGCATTCACGCAATTATAGGCCACTGTTTTTTTTTTACTCATACGAGAAAAAACACTGAGGACCTCGGATGCGGCGTTTAATCGAGATCATGCGCACGATTACAGGTAAAGTCAAACGGAACTAATAAAACCAAAATGCTGCCATTAAAAAGATCCCCGACAGGATATTTTCTGGTAATATTGAAGGTTCGTTTCATTTTGATAAGACAATTGAAACCTTATACCAAGCTCACGTAATATTTACACCATACACACATACTTTACTTACTCTTCAATGCAAGTGAATTAGACAAATTTTTTTTCAAAATTTTACGCTTTTATACGGACTTGCGTACTGAATTAAAACTCGAGATAACCGACATTGAGTGATGTGCCCCCGAGGGATGAACAACGAATTCCTTACAATTGAGTCTCGCAAATCATACTACAGTAATTCTCTCAGTATATTTTACTTTGAAAATGTCCTTGATAGAGAAAGGGTTTCAGATTTTCGTTTTGGAAGATTAGCGCGAGGGACGCAGTTCGAAAATAGCTCCCAATTAACCCACAAAATCCGTCACTTACTCCGTCTATATTCACATATAATTAATGCACGCGAATGCGGCGGAAAATAGGATTGAAACGTTCTTAGCGTAACGCTTCGTTAGAAAGCAAGAAAAGCTCGGCAAAAAAAGAAAAAGAAAAACAAAAAACCAAGGCGCTTGAAACATTCAAGCGTGAATGGAAGGAAAAGAAGATTCTCCGATCGGGCCATCCGGGGTCTAAATTACAATCCAATTAGAGGCATCGACCAGACGGGATCGCAGTCGAATACTTCAGCTGTCGACAGTTGTTACGCCACCGAGCCACGTGCACGTCGCACCACGGCCTCGACAAGAACACTCGAAAGAAAAAAGAAGCAACCAAAAAAACAAAACAAAAACCCCTCTCACATGCCCGCGTTGTTCACAGTTCATCAGTCTACATTTTTATCCCGACCCAACAGCAGCAGTAACACCGATGTTCCAAAACAGGGGCGTGGAAGATTAATGCATGAAATTAGGGAAGAGAATTCACGCAGCAGCGACAGCTGGGGCCTTGCAACCTTTTTTTTTTTTTTTTTTTCTCCCTTCAAAACCCTCGAACCCAACACACGCCAGCAGCATCGTGGCTTCGCTCAAAATGCTATTCATGAAACCGCAAATTTGCATCAAGATTTTAAGCGTTGCGTAACTTGGAAATCTACTCCGACGCCTCGGACTCGATAGAATTGGCGTGAAGCGACGTGACAATGGCTCTCGGCGAATGGACTCAAGGTGACAAAATAAAATATATCTGATCAGTGAATTCATTAGCGAAGACACTACAAAGAGAGTACACTTTTCAGTGCGTCCCCTCCCCGAGTGGCTCTTGCATCACAAAGAAATGGCAGTTAACGGTCACGTCAATAGTTACGCAAAATCTAGGTTTGGTGTCGTTAGCTTTTTCGAGATAAGCAAACACTAGTACCAATATTTCAAGTACCTTACTGTCAAATGGTGCAAGAGTATTACAAAATACTAGACAGATCGCAAAACTGATCAGGTGATAATCCAATCCAATCAGGCAAAAAATGAACCGCAAAAACATCACGTCCACATCATCGCAAACAGAAGATTTATGGAATAATAAAAATGCTGAAAATCAGAGAAAAACAAGAAATCAGATCTCGAGCTCGTGAATATTTTCAAATAAAATGCTGGTTCAACAATACCCTTCAACTGACATGACAAGGCAACTTATTAAAATCCGGGACGTGCTGCTGTGAATGATAGTGCAAATTCTTCTTTGCATGTCAATTATATTTTAAAAACAAATTTATAATGTACTGTATGTGCTTGATTAGTAGCAATTTACTGTAAATGCATCAGCGGGTCCCGAGAGTGTAGATACTTTTTCGGTTCATTTCATAATTTCTGAAACTTACGGAATCCGACTACAGTACAGTACTTCATCATCGCTGGTTCCGCTTACGTATTCACGCAAACGAAGACAACCCTTTTCGGGCCACCATCGACAAATAAACTCTCGTTTGAGTCCTATTATATTCTTATACCGCATGGATTTTAGATTTAGATCAAGTCAGGGTACCTTTGAACCACCTGAATTGTTCATGACTTTTAACGTTCTACGAACCAATTATCTTTCAACTACAGTATCAGCATGCAACAGGATGCGGGTGAATACTGTACCTCCCCAACACACACCCCCCATTGCATTTCATACTTTTTTGGTTCACACAGGTAATCTTCAAAATTAGTATGCGGCCTATAAACGCAATCGAGGCAATATCGCATGATTGAGATATTTTCCGTTCGATCGAAATCAAACTAAAATGAGTGTCCCGCGCAGAAAGACGAACATATCATCAAAATAACCTCAAATAACCTCTGACGACTTCTAAACAGAGGCAAGACAATTCGTATACGTATCAAGTTAAGTCAAATTTAAAATCTCTTAACATTTTTAGAAAAACCAATTTAAAATCAAGAACCAAAGTACAGATTTGAATGACAAGCAGCCCCAGTCAAGAGGCTAGCACGACTAAGTTTCGTCACCAAAACAGTCTCCCCGAAAATGTTGATTTTCTTTCCTTCAAGCTCGCGCCTCATGTATCCTAGCGTTTAAATTTGGACTCGAAAAAAAAACCGCGTATATAATGGGCAAGCGCAACGTTTAGCGAAAGCGAAACCCGCAGAATGCCGACCGACGCTTGACGTCAGCCCAGCAGCGACAGCAGCAGGGGGACACGGCGACGGGTTCCAGTGGCCATCAATCAAAACAGCCTTAGGGGACAAAGAACGCATTCAGAAAAGAGAGCCAGAGAAACCGGCGGAACTTCCGCTTCCCTCACCCCCCCCCTCACCGAAGTCAGGAACCCGTGGTCGACGTTTCGTTCCCGTCTAAGTCCAGGTTTTCTCTCCCTCTCTCTCTGCTGCTACAGTATATACATATACAATTCTGTATTAATTTTTTTTTTCCTTTTCCCCCAAAACTGAAGTGATGGTCGGAATTCCCCTCGTCCACACAGTGGTGACGCTTTGCTTTCCCTCTTCCCGTGCGCATTGCGCACACCACGAGGTGACGGGCTCCGATTTGCATCCGTGTTGTCACACTTTCTTGCTTACACGGTATCAACAGGATTCTCTCCTCGATTGCATAAATGTCAGTACATACCTCGCAGCAGAACGCAACTGATCAGATACCGATCTGATATGCAGAAAGTGAATATTTAATGAGGCAGCGAAAGGGGGGGAAAAAACTTGCATAAGCAGACTGAAATATTTCCCTCGTCAAAAATCTCGGACGCGAAGAGCTTTGAGTTACGATAGTCGCGACCCCTGGGTCATTAGACAGCGTAAGTCCTCCTTTACGAATGACACCTAAATAAAACTGAATCACCTCGCTGATGGGGGCCCATTATTCGAAAATACAGAAAGGCTTCTGCGAGAGCGGATACGTTTTGCAGCACATGTAAAAAAAAAGCCATTAACAGGGGGACTGTACTAAAAGTCTTCGGCAGAGGCAATAAAATTCATCCGTAGAAGCCAAATGATGCCATTTTTCTCGATGGGACGAAAAAGGTGTAAGCAGTTCCGGAGTCGATCTATTAAAAAGGCACTTCATGCAAGCCCAACACGTTTACCGAAGAAAGTTGACCACATAAACAGAGTACTGAACCTTACTCAACAAATTCCGCTTGGAAAAACCGTTGGATTCACCTTTCCACCAACACATACTCATCTACAAATGCCTGATAAACTCAAATGGTGTAAAAGTTGAATGGATAATGTTCGCATGATGATGGTCGTAGAAACAGAAGCACTTCTAAGATTTTCGCCAAAAAGGTAATGGTTCAGCATTCAACTGCTCCGTTTTTGGTGCTAATATTATTTAAAAAAAAAGTTGAAATTCTGCAACGTTTGTACGTTAGATTCCGAGGGATTCATCGTTGTTGCAACGAACACGTTCAAGAATGATTTTTTTTTCGAGAAAAAGAAACGTCACGGTTCTTCCAGCTCACAGAAATCCACGAAAATGCCTCATTTTTTTTATCTCTTCACATCGGTGTGATGACACTTCTATTTCTATCGATAGTCAGATCTTCAGAACGGGACTCACTATGCAACAGATGAATACCATTTAGGATTCATCGAAGAATAATGTCGCAATTACTGAAATGACAGCGGGTCATTGATCCTTTTTTATCAAGATGGTTCCACAGTGAAACTCATCTCAAAAGAACTTGTAGACCATTTCGAAAACCACTCTTGCGCCAGACTTCAAAATTGCATGTTCAAGCTGATTTTATTGGTTAAATTAAGCTAAACATATTTAAATACACAAATATATCTGCCCAAACAGGCTTGGAGTAAACGTTTGCGGCTCTCAATGGCCAATATTTAAACTGCTTTCAAACATATTGATAAAATAAACATTATTATAACAAGATTAAAAGGGTAAAATCAATGACGAGGTTCGAAGATAATTCAGCATATACAGTAATACACTAATACAGCATGCAACTGCGATGGGCGGTTGATTGGTGGCTGATGCTAGTTGAAGCATGACTTAGTCCATGAAACCCTTTTAAGGTTCCTCCTAATACAGTATCTCTAGGCTGGTTTAGTATCTTACTATACGACCTCATCACTTATACGTTTTTCATCGCGTTTGAGAAAACTTCAAGTATTATTCAATCTCAATAAAATCAATACACGATGCTTGACGGACGAATCCAAGGAATCGGCTTTTCAATGTATTGTACATGTGGTTTCGTCTTTCAAGCACAGTACTGTACTCAGTGCCGCGAAGAACCTCGTCGAGGTCAAAAAAGTAAATTTTCATTGCTCTTTCTCCATAATACAGTCGAACTTCAAGGGGCCAGCAACAAAAAAGGAGTTCGACAACACATTTTCGTTGAGGAAAAGTTGAAAGAATTGCAGGAAATTGGCCATATTCTGGGCCTTAAATTGCTTCCTGAGTAAGTTCAAGAGATGCTGAAATTGGAGGCAAGGGTTTATTTGCCCAAATAAACCCTTGGGGGAAAGCCTTCGAATTAGGGAGGTTTTTAATGTATTTTTTTCTACGGGGAGCCAGACAGAGACTGGGGAAAAAAAATCGAAATAGGGAGGTATTCGACTTCAAGGAGCTTCAAGTTACAGCGGAACAATTGCAAATGGAACCTGAGTACTCCAAACACTTGGGACACCTGCGGGTAATTTTAATTACCGGCGGAAAATCAACTCAAGCGCCACAGAACGCAACCCGGCGGAACAAAACCCATCACGACACTACGAAAAAGGGAACTTATTCAATTGCTTTTCCCCGAGTCACTGAACTCGTTCACCAGAGTCCCTGACTCCACAAAGCCGATCCCGAATGGCCGAGAGAGAAATCGAACCGAACGCGCACAGCGACGATAACTGACTTCCCAACTCGACGAAGACGTTCCCTGACGGGAGCACGGGTCCTCCTCCCCCGGGGCGATAAGGGTCGACAGCGAATAAAGAAGGCATGCATACACAAATTGACTACCCGAAAAATCGAAATGGACGGACACGAAGGAAGAGACAGAGGAAAAGGAGACTAGGAAGATATAACAATGCTCGGCATCCTGGTCATGTATTGCGGGGGCAACCTGGGCCTGGACGCAGGCGGATCCCGAGTTGGTTGCCGAAAACATTTCCAAACCCGGCCGGCGAGGATTCCAAGATGATAGAAAACGATAATTGTTCGATTTCCAGGCATGCAAGTGTAAATCTCTTTATAGTTAATCTCGCAGATTCCAAGTCTGATCCTTCGCAAAAGGAAATATTTAAGCATTCGCGTGATTTTTGTTAATACGGCATTAACAAGCTTGAAGAGGACATTTTGGCACCTTTTGCACGCTTCGGGGTGGACAGGTGAACAAAAGACGACATATTGTTTGTGGGTAGCCGAGTGGTTCTCTCCAGATTACCCAATTCAACGTGGCATCCATTCGGGATACAATAAAATATCTGGGTTCTCCAGTTCCAATGACCCGACAGCATCAACATGAAATTGCTGGCTGTTTTTGGTAGACTATCCGTGAAATTTTTCAGTCGGAAACCGTTAAAACTGAATTGCTGCAGTTGTACGAGACAGAGCTGTATTTTCTGGCGTTCCTTCTTCTAACGGAACTGTTGAATTCGGAATCAATTCAAGAAATTCTTCTGTCAATTTATTCATACTGTACTGCATTCGAGCTGCGTTGTTCTTGTTACTACGAGCATTTTCGGGAAAATGGGGACTTTGAAAGTCTTTAAACCTTCCGAATTATATGAATTACGGGTAAAAATGTCCGATCTGCGGAAGATGACGTGCAGACGGGTAATCATGAATGTTCGAGAATTCGGCAGAAATTTCAACTTGCATTTTCCTGATGTAAGTACAAAAATTAAGAAGTTATTTTGTTCTGGAAATTGACTTTTTTCTGAAAACTTGCAAGATAAATAATCTATAAAGGGAGTAACTTGTGAAAATTATTGCCTTCCATCATTCCATTAGACTCGGCGAAGCGTATTCGGCTCAGAACGACGAAACATTTTAGAAAATCAATAAATACGACATTACCACGTTATTTTTTTATAGAAAAAAAAACAAACCGTGAGGGCTGATACCAACCATCATGAGAGAAAGAGTAATTATTATCCCAAACGTGACTGTAATGTCCAACTGGGACGTGTTAATATTCAGCAGGCTTTAGCGTTTAATAATCGCAACGCAGTTACTTGCGACATCGAGCTAATTGTATTTAAAATCGTTCAGGGATTTTTTTGCACTAAGGCAAAACGCAACAAGAGAATAACAGGCAGCAAAATAGCCATCATGTTGTATTTGTGCAATGAGCCTTTTTTTTCTACTGATTCATTTTTGTGGTTCGTATCATTGTCAGGTCACCTGTCGCCTTGGTAAAATTGGACGGGGTACATATCGTACTAAGCACTTCTAGCACTGAGTGCTTTTCTTCTGGACATTTTTCGATGGACATCTTTGTTCTGACATGCATTTGATACCGTTTACCAGCTAAGATTCGTCATCCAGGCAAAAGATGGGAAATATAAACACGCAGTTTCGAATCGCTCGCCTTTTCCTTGCATTCCGAGTTCACGAGATGTGGACAAGAAATGGGATTAGTTCAGCGTGAAAAAAAGATGAAAAAAATTCTTGGAGACCATTTAGAATTAGAGTCAAAAACTACATTTTAGAAGAAGGCACACTTGGAATACTCGAGATGCGATCAAAAACATAGCGCAGGAGATGGAAAATAAAACCAGAATCTCAACAGACAGCAGATTCAAATCAGAGCAAGAATGGACAAGAAACGACCAACGCGATAATTGAGTCCACAAGAAAGCAGAAACCGACTGAAAACATTCCATATCTTCGCGTGCCGCACTTTCGTTAGGCTTATAACAACTTGATTCACGATTTTTACGACTTTGCCGCAACTTCCTTCAGCGTCATCGCTTCCAGTAGCAAAATAAACGAGACGCCGGTCCCCGTAGTCTTTATTCCTTTCCGACACGATCAACGCATTAATCTTGATACTCTCACTGTCACAACTCTAGGGACGATCAACTTTGGTGATATTTTTTTTTCTGAGAAACTCCGCGCCTTCCGTAGTTCAGTGTCTATAAACACGCAATCTGCATCATGTGCAAAAACACTCAACTCTGGCATCGCGAACAAAAACTCTTGCAAAAGCTATTTGTTTTTGACGCATTTGGTTATACAGTACAATATTTTCAAAGCGTACGAACTGAAAGTAGAAATCGTGAAAAAATTAACATATCACACCAATCAACTTCGGAGGCCGGCGAGAATTAACGGCTGAATTTTTTTCAAGCTTTCTTGATGGCTGGAAGAACGACTTTTTATTTATTCCTAGAATAAAGACCATGGAGATTCTGGCGGAACTTTTTTGCATCAAAATGCGTCGTACAGTCTCAGCATCGAAGGTTTCTAGCGCTTTTCAGGTTATGTCCAGAAATTGAATTCCACGGAAAAGAGCATACGTGCTTGAAAAGTGTCGATAAAGTTTCAATTTTCTGCACATACCTACCTACACGTCAGCATCGTCTGCTCAAGCGCCGACTTTTCGCTCATGGTTTTTTGGGGCAATTTTTACGTTATTTTTATTTACGATTGACCTCCCAAATTCCAGTTGAATAGTTGAGGCGGATAACCGATGTTTACCAATTCACTACGGGCATTAAATCGCACGAAGACCGTCGTAAAATATCGTATAAATGCCAATTGCAGGCGAAGGGGTCTTTAAAATTGGATTCAAGCAAGATAAAGGTGATAAAAAAACAGAAAAACATGATCATTAATTTACTATATTATTTTTAAATTTCCGGGATCCTTCGCCAGATTTTTTCCAAGGAATGAGACGAATCCGCACCAAACGCATAATTTCAGATTCAGTTCACTTCCGAAGGCCGATGTCCAATCATTTTTTTAAATGGAGTATTTTTTTTTTATTCAGGATTTAGTTTCACTTCGTGGAGTAAAAAAGTTATATCCTATTCCGATCGAAGGTCGACGTATTAGTCCTTTTGCATTAGGCATTGTTTTATTTTATGAGTAATACATTCAAAAAATTTACAATCTTTCTAAATTGGTAAAGGTTTGAATACAGGGTACAAATTATGCCTTGAATGAAAACTTTTTAATCTAAAAAACGGATTCCTTTTTAAAAGGTTATTACAAACATATTTCTCAATTATTCGAGCAGAAATTTCTCCAAGTAAAGACATTAGCAATAATATATGGATTGAATCAATCAAAAGACAAATACTTCCGTCACAGAAACGGGTACGATCGTGACGATGTAATCAATTGAATGAACTCAGATCATCCGAAAAAAAAAAAATTATACACTGCCTATAACTACTGCGCAACGGTCTCTTGGCGCAACGGCGTCGCGTGCGAAAAATCATCTCTTCTTCACAATAAGACCATCCGTATTTCAAAAACAATGTTCAAAAAGAAAAAAACGTGGGAATCTCGCCTGTAAGAATACCTGCGGGTCTGAATACGAATTACGCGATCGGGATCGTCGGAAAAGAGAAGGACAAAATTGAAGAGAGAAACGTTCAAGTCCACGCGACTCGAGAAAGCGAAACAAATGCCGACTCGACATGACATGACATTGTTAATTGGGCGCTTTTGCCCGTAACTTCTCCTCGCGGCTTCTTTTTCTTGTAAAAGGAAGCTTAAACTCGTAGGAAACGCGGATTGCGCAATTATGACCATTCTTTCTTCAATGAAACTCGTGTGAGAGTGTCTTATGCATGCGTCACGAACGTAACGAGCTTCCATCCAAGAAGTCATGAATATAACATTCACGAGAGGATGAAAGTAGGTACTTCGGACCTTCCGACATTTTAGAAACGGAAACTGAAATCAATAAACAGGTGGGTTAGTTCATGTCTTGTCTACAACGATTTCCCCCCCCCCCCCAATAGGATTGTCTCCCCATGTTATAGGAGGTCCCAACTACTGTACTGCACAATTTTTTTCCGGTCCCTTGAATTTCGTTGTAGAGAGAGATAGGGTTCACCTGTAGTACAACCACGATCGGCTGATGAAACAATAAAAAGGTACTGCATCAGGAAAGATCGCAACTTCGCCATGAAGCACACGGGGTGTCATATTTTCCGCGAGGGTCGAACTCATAACTTTTTTACTGATATTATTTTTCAAACAAACTACAATAGATTCCAAAATTCAGTGCCGAAATGTTCCCGCTTTTGAAGTTATTAAAATTTACCACCAGCATAATTCGGCTACCACAGGAAAAGGCCAATCAATCGCAATTTTAATTTGCAATCAATGCGTGATGTAAAATGATATTTCAAAGTGATATCCTCTCGGGCTTCTTCTAACCAAATTATCCCTAGTTTTCAAGCTGTATCGAATCAAAAGGGACAATTGAAAGATCGAAAAAATAATGAAACAAAAGCGACATACGTGCAAATAGATGCTCTGATTGCGTATGCTCAAACCGGCGAAAAAGAAAAAAATCAAGAAATCCATAAAGAAGTATCAAAACATTTATGATAGTTTAAGGAACTAGAAGTGCATACTTTCCGGGCTTTACGAGAAAATCACTCACTGCCGGCAGAAAAAAATTAAGACATGCCAACTTCCCTCCAGGTCGAGGATTCTCTCGCTTTTCCCCCTCTCATCGCATTTTGTCAATCCTAGGTACAGTACTTGGCAAGCACCACGGAACTCCATACATTAACCTTGTCACAAAAGGAATGCTATCGACGATGCAAAAAGAGCCGAGCTTCTCAGTCTTATCTCGGAGCAATCCGAGGCACCGAGTTCAATTTCCCCAGCGATCATCGACCACGCTACCATTCTAGGTCAGCCTAAAGCCCATCGAACTTGGAACAGAAATACGGGATCAGTCGAATAAATGCGAGCATTTCTTCAGCAGATTGATTTGAAAAGCGAACCTTTGACCTAAAATAAAAGCGCGGATCAATATCATGCACGTATATCTCATTTCAACGATGCAACAGTGAGCACGGATAAATATTCAGAAGAAAAAATAACAGAAGCGATAAACCCGGTCAGGTCACTCCAGTGTTGTCGACCTGCGATGAAATACAGCCATTGACCAAACACCCGTAAAATAAAGCACCAATGTCTAACTTTACAGCTTAGAAAAACTTCAATAAAATTTTCGCACTTCCAACAGGAGAAAAATTTCGGGAAGCCTCGCAACATCCAAAAACGGGCTTTTCAGTGCCTGTGAATTCCCCCAGGGATTGAGCCCAGAAAAGCTGCATCGATTGTGCTGTATTCATTTTATAAACAAATATATTTCCCATTAAAATGTTTCAACATTACTTTTCTGCGAGTATAATTAAATACTATCAGAGCAGGGACAAATCTAGATCCGGTACATGATCTGGCATTGATCACGGTGGGAAAGACTGATCGATTACCAAGGCAAGAAAAGGTTATTTTTTGCACGAAATAATTATTTATTTTACGACTCGAACCTCTCCTCTTCAGGCATTTTTTCAAAAATACGCGTGACCACGCATGCATGCATGCAAGCACCTCGACTAAGAAGCCATTCACACGCGAAAACGACCTTGGCCTTTGGCGCGGAAGTATGACTAGAGAGTAGGGACACTCCCCATTCGCTTTTCTCATCAACTTTCGGCGATTGATCCAACTCAATCCGAAAAAAAAAACACTTTCGAACTGTTGATTGATCCCCGGATAAGACAGGCACAAAAAACGCGTGACGATTATGAAATGCTTTGGGGAAAGTGCAGTGTAGTAATTGCCAAAACGTGCAGGGAACAGCGATTCCCAAAAATGAAGTTTTCCTCCTAAAACACGACGTCACGCTTTCGCCATTTTCCTCCGGAAATTTCTCGCATGAAAAACTGTTCACTACAGGTCTGCAGACTAGGATGGGGGAAAATGCCGAGACAGAAGAACGAAGTTATTGCCAAAATTTTGATTCATTCCTCGGAAGTACAGAAAGCTGCTCGTAAAACATCAACTAGCATCGATTCAACGTCAGTTCATCGACAATGGTATCAAGGTGAAATGCGGACGATGACGGACATCATGGAGGAAATTCCGGACAGAGTTCCAAGAGGAGAAAGTTTCCAAATTATGCGCATAAAATCAAGTTTTATGAGAGAAAAAAAAGCTGTTGAACTTACCCATTCGAGCCAAGGTTCGCAAGGTAGGGAAAGAGGTGAACCCAAGGATCGACGTTTTCACGAACACCGTAGAAAGTCCGAGGGAATTACTAATCCAACGAATTTCTCGCCGTATTATTTTTCTACCTCCAAAACCTGTTTCACCACTGACCTCGTCACACAAGAAAGCACATCTCAAATTTCAATCTCGCAAGAAGATCGGAGTAAAACTCGGACAAGGTCACCACAAACAAACCCGACGCGAAGAATTTCTCTCTCCGTATTCCCATTTCCTCTCTCTCTCTAATTGTGTTTAAAAACTGCGCTCATCCAGACAGATTTCCACGAGTGGATCATCTTACTCGCCTTCCGACAGAAAGCTGCGAATTCACTCCGGGTTTCGGAAGATCAAATAAACACGAAACCGACGCGCAAAAACCCTGTCAGCTGTCGATAAATCCGCAGACATGCGTGTGCCGCCGACCGACCGGGAAGCCTTGTCACTGACGGGCTCTCGGCGATTGCAGACCACGAAGCTGCCGACTTGCGAACAAGTACTGTTCAGACGCACGCACAACACGACGTACTTCTCGGAAAAGTTTGAATCAAAAAAGAAAAAGAAATGCACGGAAAAGGTTTCTTCGGATCTTGCCACTGAACGCAAAGCGAAGCAACGTTCGAACGCGAACACGGCAGCAAACATGCGGGGGAATCCGAGTCGAGTTTTACTCGCTCATTTCCATGGAATAATTTCACATAATTCGCACGACACGTGATCGCCGACGGAATCATTATTTTTTAAATTTTTTCTTTATCCACGGACGAAGCTCCTTTTTTCACGTCCCAGACTGGGCAGTAAATCGCATCAAATTCAGCATTAAATTTTCGCAATTACACATAATTTTCTGAAAGATTCGAAATGCACTCGCTCATAGGCGACGAAACGGCGCCAGGTACTCCAGGCATGAAATCGAAGCAAGAGCTTTTCTTCAAGTACCCAGACAGAAATATTAAACAGGCATTCGTAAAACGTCTTTGTCTGACACAAAACCATTTATCCGTTGAAATAAATGGGCGCGTAATAAAGCCACGAGAAAGAATCTCTTCCATTTTCTTAGGGAGATCAGTCCGTAGGTCACGGTACTAAAAACTTGCTGATTGATTGAAAATACCACTCATATGACATCAATTTTTCTACAGGAGCCACTCCGTCCTTGACTTTAGATTCAGAAAAAATTCGAAGATAACCTGGCGATGTTCGCAATGCAAATTTACATCTTTTGTGCAATAGCTATCCGAAATCCAAGAACACTGCGAATTGCTTCTGCGGTCGTAACTCTTCCGAAGAATTAACATATTTCAAAACGCCTCGATATTCACACGAAGCATGAACAAGCAATAGGCTAGTGTAAAAAGTCTGATTACGAGCACCGATGATTGGAATAAAATTCGCGAAGAAAAGCTCACTCATGAAATACCGACAATTCGCGCAATATAAAAAAAGAAATTATCGGGATTCAATAAGCAAAACCGTGCGAATTCATTAATCTCACAAGTCTCGGAAGCCAGACTGAGACAACTCATCTGAAATTGCTCTTGGAATAGATGTAAAAAAGTTACGAAACTATAATCCATTTCACACCTTCAGTTACCTCAACATAATAAATATCACCCTTTAAAAAAATACTTACAGCCCATTTTAGGAAAAAGAAAGAAGGAGATGCCCAGAAACCCGATAACTCTATTTTTTAAAGTCGAGTGCGACGACATGCAAAAAAAAAAAAACCAGACTCGGAAGCACAATCTCAGTATCAACCCCGACACCCCGCGATGCACCGACTGACCGTGTCGACTGTCGATTTTTCCGCCGGTGGAAGGAGAATTTCTGCACCCCCCAAAGCTCAGGAAAAAATGCCACCCAATGCGCCCGCGCCCATCTGGCTGGCAACTGCAGCCTTCTCAACCCAACCCGCATAAGCCCTGTTCTTCCTCCCCCTTTATTCTCAGACACAGTCTGCCTCCTAAAAGAGGCGAAGAAAACCATGATGATGTAGAGTAAACACGGCAGGAACTAAGCGAGGTTCCAAGGGTATACCCCTTCTTCCCGGGACCGAACCGGAAGATACAACAAAGGGAGAGACTCCCGGAAATGTCAAGCATCATTTTAAAATACTGTACTGTACAGTCTTACCTTTTCAAGTAGAGTTTCATGGGACCCAAAAAATCCAGTTAGAGGGGCTTCGATTAAGAAAAATGAGCATTTTTGTTGCGGGAAAGATAGAAAATTTGCAGGAAATTCTAAATTGTGATATTCTAGGCCTTAAATTGCTTCTTGAATGGGTTGACGGGATGCTGACCTTGGAGGCAAGGGTTCATTTGCCCAATTAGTCTTTCCCATCCTTTTGAAACACAATAAGTTACATTTTTATAGCTGATCTCTTTCCTGTGTCAAGAAAATAATAGCCAATAGGTATCAGAAAATTCAAGTTGCCCAGGTTTGAGAGGAAAAGCCTTTGAGTTGCGGGAATCCAGACGGAGACTTGAAAAAATTCGAAAAAGGGAGTCACAGCATTCGACTTTTAGAGATTCAGCAAAAAGAAAAAACAGAAAAAAACCAAATCGGCGGGTGTAAAAAGACGATCTGGCCCGAGGTTGAAGAAACTAAAGCATGCTTCAACTCAAGGGGTTCACGGCTACTATTGTACTTCGAAAATCAAAGCTGAGCAGCAGGAACATTGCGGCAAAAAATCCTTACCCAAACACGGATTATCGAGTCCATTATTCCTCCCGATTCGGAATTATATTTTCTGGAATAGAGTATAGTTAGACATGAACTGGTTCGGCAAAGCAGGTCATTGTTTAAATCGCGAGTGAAAGCAAAAGCCCTTTTGGTTTTGCTGCGTAGTGAGGTTGAATCGATGGTAACAATCCGAAGAATCTTGTTTTGCGGTTATATCTAGGGTTTCTTTTCGGCGGTTACACACAAAAGGAAAATCATCGCCTTCTGTCTTTTTCATTCGTTATATCCCTCATGTACTTTAATATCTAACCAAGTCCTCGCTTGGAAGATTATAGAGATTATTCCGACTCGCTCATGAACGACGATGTCAGTATCAATTCAACAGATGAAAGTTTCGGTGGGATATAATTCAGCAACTACTGGAACACTTTATCGTACAGTACATGTTGACCGATCAAGCAAACTGTGATATTCCTCTCCTTTTTTATGGGCACCACAGAATTAATCCTGAGGGATACTTTCGGAAACAATAAATTCCTGAAAGCAAAATTTACACCACAGGCCATGCCATTATTTTGAAGCACTTCGGAGGAAAATATATTGGCCGCAGAAGAATTTAAAACTGTAGAAGGAAAATTGCTGCTATTACGCAAATGAAAAAGTACAGTAATTGCATTCCGACTCCGAAGTGTCGTGCATCATGACACGGTATGCATAATACAGCACATGGGATCGGTCGAGAATAAATGGAATACCGAGGTATTGCAGTATAACAAATACAATGCCAGGTAATCGCCGGAGGAACACCATGATCTCCCAAGTAATTTCTCAATGGCAGCGGGTTTAGCCTGACCCATTTTTCGGATTGATTTCTTTAAGCCTTCTGATGTCCCGTGCAATCCACAAATGAAATCCGTTGGTTTCAAAAACCCCTTTCGCCGCTTTTTAACGTCTTGTTGCCGTAAGGAAGCAAATAAAGACTTTGTTGGGGTATCTCATCATGTAATTTAATAGTGAAGCGTGTTCTTCCATGTGTTGGGGCCAGAGAAACGATCCGAGGAGAATAATCAGAGACGGAAATACGGAAGAGTTTCGACTCCATTTCCTCCCAGTCCCTCCACCAGTTAACTCGGGTGATGGATCTGAAACCCTTTGTACCGTACCGTGTTCCCCCTTCCTCAAGTAACAGAAGCAAAAGCGGAAGCAGGTCCTCCTTTTGCTCATCCGACACGAACGGAAACAAGAAGAAGAAGAAGAAGAAAAAAACCCCTGGTTTGGATTGATGAACACACCCCACGCCGACGTTCAGCACAAGGCCCTCTCGGACGTTGATGCACTGAGCCCCAGAACAGTTTCTCAGCTCGCAAAGCAAGTACCGAAGGCCTACTGCATATTCCCGACACGTGATCCCCACGTGAAAACCTGCGTTTTTTCCCCCTTGACCCGAAATTTTTGAAGCTAACTAGAATACGTAAACATGCCCTAGATAGACGGTTATGGACGAGAGCTGGGTCCTGAAAGCTTTGCAGGGAATACAACAGGAGTTTACGCGTACAGAAAATTGGATTGACTGCAGATAATATTCCACGAAAGGACCGACTGGTTTTCTCTCGTCTGCCGACAAACGTACAGAAGGTAGGAAGTTTTCCCTCACTGCATGACGCGTTATATTACTTGCTGTTTCTGGAGGCGAAAATGGGACTCGAAAATTTCCACGAAAGGACCGACTGGTTTTCTCTCGTCTGCCGACAAACGTACAGAAGGTAGGAAGTTTTCCCTCACTGCATGACGCGTTATATTACTTGCTGTTTCTGGAGGCGAAAATGGGACTCGAAAAATTTGGATAAATAATACTAATGCAGCGGTGAATGAAGGAAAATACAGCTAACAATCCAAGGGGTGTCGAATTCCCGCAATTAGTTTTTAAAAAAAGTAACACGCTTTGTTCAAATATTCAATAAAAATGTAAATTATTTTCTTCAACTTCTTATATCATGATTTTTATTGTATTTTAATGATTCTTTTCTTAGACACATTCTCCACCAGTTGGAACGCATTTGTATTTAATCTTAATTTAATATTTGATTATTTGATTGCAGCCTTCCACGAATTCCGACTTGGACACTTCGCATTCAATTTCGCAACGCCACTCAAGACATTTTTAGAACCATTAAAAACAAGTGATGACCTTGTATCGATAAAACTGGATGAGGGTTGGGTACGTGAGTCCATGATACAGTACTCGAGTGCACTTCCGAACTTTAATGGGATCATATAGATAATCAACTCTGAAATCACGCATGAACTGAAAAGTACTATTTGATGCACCTCCGATATATTCATTTCTCGATTACAAATGCCATAAAAATCTGATGCAGAAAATAATTTGAAGGCATTAAAATTATACAGACAATCGTTTATAATTTGTTAAATAGCCAAGCATTATTCATTATTGAAATGCAGTAATGTTGTATCAAAGGGAAAAATGGGACTGCTCGTGAAATTCATCCACGTCTTGCACTTCCTCATTCTTTCGAATGAACAAGATGTTATTTTATTATGATCTAAAAATTACAACATTAATTCCGTGCACAGAATCTTCAGAATTCAAATGAATGGTCAAATATTACCAGAATGATGAAACATCCGGACCACGTAAAACGCTATAAAAAGTCTCGCAGGACCCGACAAGTTTATTTTTAAATCTATATCCCCTCGCTCGCAAACATGATTCATTTCATCCCCGTCTCAGTGAAATTTAAAAATAAATAACGAAGTGCAAAAAAAAAAAAAAGTGCACGGTAACTCGATCACAGCGTCACGGGGGCGAAAATTGCAATATAGGATTTTACAGCCGCCTGCGTCCGTGATGGAAAGGCGCGTCCACCATAAACCTAACGTCCACCACGAATCGACGGACGAGTCATCGGCATCCCATGCGTTCCCTTCCTTCCTCGTCCCAATCGGACAAAAAAGGGACATTTCAGGAAAAAAAATAAGCCATATTTTTTAAAACATACAGTTCGCTCGGGTACGTCAAAGATTTGTGGCGCCGTTCGTCAAAACTTAACCGGAATAAGAGAGAAAGAAAGTGGGTGATGTCACACAAATGTGCAATCCACTAAGCGCATCCGGAGAAAGTTTGTTACGCATTCGCTAGCATCGCGTCAAGATGTGACAAAGGCACGCGTTTGATTTACTGTAAGTAATCATGCGGAACGGTGACGCGAAAGCCGTACTTCTGTGCAGTGTTATTATTATTATTATCCCGTCCTAATGTGAACCTTACTCGCGGCACCATGATATTATCGTTATCGTTTTTGGCATAAATATATAGCTAATGACTCGAGCCTTTTTCGGCAAGTTTATGATAATTTTAAGGCGGGCCATTTTCTGAAAGAACTTCGCCATCAAGGAGCAAATACGAGCGTTGGTTCATGAGTGTCGTCAGTATTGTGCGCGACTTGATGCTTTATTGGATAAACGACTAAAGGAATTTTTTTATTACAGAATATCGCAGTAAAGTATCGTAGCCTGACATACATTCAAATTACAGTACTGGATACTCGCCCTCATTAATATTGAAGTATTTCTGAAAAGCGGGAGTAACCGTTTGCCAAAAAATCAAATTTACCTGCCACGCTTGCAAATTAGATAACGAAGGAAGCTGAAGAGCTTTGAGTGCTCGCAAATAATTAATGAATGAAAAAAATTTTTTTAGTGACCCTGCCAAAATATTTCAATAAAAGAGATTATGTTCCGCCAGAAATTTTGCAGTAATGGTGCTGCATGTAAAAGTTACGCTAAAATTTCCATTGGCGAGGAAGAAATTCAAGGCATCCTTCGCAAACGATATAAGATTTCCTTCAAGCATAACAATTCCCATTGCTTCCAATGACTAAATCAGAAAATTAGTTGGCTTAAAAACTTCATTTCAAATTACCATATTGGAAATACTTTCGTATCATCCCCTCGTGCACAACAAAAGGGCAGGCATCATAACTGTAACTCTGAAAATAGCGAATTAAAAAAAAAAGTCAAGTTTCCATAATCTAACCAGCATCGATCTAAATGCAATTTGTGGGCTTCAAACTCGCTTTTCGAGCTCCGTCCGATTAAACTTTTTTTCTTTCTCGCGGGTTTCTCTTCAGACGTACGCAGAAGATAGAACCCGAAGCGAAGGGAGTCAATTTCCTTATGCCTCTCCAGTCCAACATGGGTCGCAATCGGCGAATGTTTGAGGCTTGGCAAGACTGGTCCAGTTTCGGACAACGTTTGCCCACCGTCAACGCGTCGGTTGGGGAACGAGAAAGATGTGATCAAAAGCAATCCAAGAGCGTGGATCCGATCGACAAAAGCCTCTCTTTTCTCGGTCCACGTCCCCCAATTACGTGATGGGACATCGAAACCGCGCCTACCCCCCTTATGGCAACATTCGCCTCCCCACTCATTTTTTTTCCTCCCCCCGAAAATCCGACATAATATAGGCTAATTCGTCGAGGTGCTGGACAGCTGGAAACCGGAAAAAACCTCATCCGACTCATCCATCCATCTCCCCGGTCAGGTCTCAGAGAAATCCGACGCGGGCGTCGAACATGAGCTCATCTCCGATCCCGATTCCCGAAAAAAAAAGAGAAGAGGATGAAGCCTCGTGTAGACGAGAATCGCTTTGAAACTAAATCTGTGCGCTCTGAAATCAATGTACTTCATCCGAGAGTCCACTACAGTATAAAATTGAATCTCCGATGAACTGACAGGATACCGAGCATGAAGGTTCTTCGAATCTATTCCTTTCCTTCCATGAAAAGCGAAAGTTAATTTTTTTCTTTCCGCAGTCGTAGATCCAGAAGCGTACATCGCTTCGCCAAAAATAAGACGTAGACGCTAAAAAAAAGACCTCGTCACTATTTGAGACAGAGAAATGCAGATTTCCCTTCTGAGATCTTCCTACTGCTTTTGAAATTATTTCTTTGCAGATATCCCGTGCATTCTATATTCAAAGCATTCAGCGTCAAACTTTTAATTAAAATCAATAAAAGTTGCTGGGCTTCTCATTATAAAAAAAGACTTCACCAAAACTAAGCCTTGGTTACATTTCTTCGACAAATTAATAACTTGAGACCTGCTCACTGTCCGGAAAGAACGATAAAATTCAATGGAAAAGTCAGGAGTGGATCCCTTATTCCGAATCGCCGAAAGAATCAGGAAATGGCCCCTGCTCAGACAACAAATCACCCGAAACCCCGACAGCGCTGAAGTAACTTGAGCAATAAATAATAGCATCGCCGTCATTCAGGGACAAACTGAACAGACCATGGAGGAATAAGCCGAAGTTGCAAAATGTTCATTAATGGATCATGAAGTCCAGATATGCGACAGATGTCCCGGCCACCGAATCGACGCACGAACCCCTCCACACGTGGGGCTAAAGAAGAAACTGATCCCGAATCGCGGAATTTGGGTTCCCCTGGGGGATTTATTTGCGCCACATCGACGACAGACGCAATCCGACGCGAGTATTCAATGCGTGACGGGGCGGATGAATGCAATCTCGCATCAGCTCTTGCTTCCTCGGTAAAAGTACGGTGCAAAATATCAGAAGCCTTTTTGATAACGAAATTTTATTAAAAAAAAAACTTTTTTCTCCACGAGGTGACACAAGAAAAGGGCATTAAGAGAAGAGAGAAACAAACACAAGTACAGTACTGTACAGTACACACTCACCAACGCTCTCCGTTGCTTTTTCTACCGCGATTCTTGGGAACGAAAAAAAAACCGAACATTGCATACATAATTTTTAAATATGTTATTTACATTTTGGAGGAGTTGCATTCCCTGCACAAGAACAGGTCTGTCAGTAGTATTAGAAACAGATAATGTAAATTTGACGTGAAAATTTCGTTGTACATGAAATGTTTGCATGCGTTCACCGAAATTTCCACCAGAGTAAAAAAAAGTTTACTTATTCTTGTCCAAAGTGGGTCATAAAAGACGCTGAAAAATCGAAGGTTTTCACGGAATTCCTGCCTTTCTAGAATTCTCAGCCTCGAGAAATAATGAGGGACAACTTACCGTGAATCCCAAAGAACTCCGCAATTTTAAAACCCACGTTTCTGCATAATGAAAGATGGAGGGACGAAACTATTACAAGAACTTCCCTTCGGAATCTGTTTCAGAGTTTTTTAAATTTTCATTTACACTCAAAACGCGGACCATCGAGACTCCGGTTTTGAAAACTTCGCTGGCATGTAGATATCATGCTGCATTCATCAAATATGAATTCCTTCACAAACTTAAGCATTCATTACCTGAAATGCTTCGAGTCTTACATTTAATTATTCTATCTTACAGTTTGGCGACGACACGAGGAGTAACAAGCAAAAATTCTCTCTTAGTGGGAAACGGAGATTCTTTCACTATCTGAGAGTCCTTACAAGCATGGGTTCGAGAATCCAAAGGTGAACTTAGAGTCAAATTCTTCCGCTACTTGTATTAAGAGTACTGTACAGTATATTTATAAATATCTTCACATTATTCTATCGCTGCAGTATCTCAGTACCAAAACTATGACAGTGTGAAGAGTGAAAGATGAAGTGCCATTTTATGTTTTCCGGTCGTTCGAGGATGGATTCGACAGGAATATTTTTGAACCATTTGGTCCTAGAACCAAAGATGCGCCTACTCATGCACCAAAATAATTTCCTCAATTGAAGCTTGTAACCTCCCAAACCGTAGTTTTTTAATGATTTCGCCCGGTTCAACGTGTGAGAAGCGAGCCAGCAACTGGAAAGAGGAAATTACATTCCCGTAAAAAGCGTCCTGAGCATAAATGAACGTATATAATTTGCTGTTTCATAATTTCCCGGTCGTTTCTGTATTCAGCCTACAACTAACACGGATAGGCCGTTGAGGGGGAAAACATGAAGCCTTGACACGGGAATTCGGACTGTGCGGAAGTAGACGATTTGCACCAGGTACGCGACTATTTTTCAACGGCCGCCTACGATTCGGAATCGACTTCGGGTTGGGGGAAAAAAAAAACACACACACACACACACATTCGCATACGCATCAAAATAAAAGCACGAAGAAAAAGCTTCACCGAATTATGGAAACCACGCTATTCATCTCGGGTTTCGCAGGCGTGACAAGCCTCGAACTTCGGGGCAACGCGAGAAACTCGGGATGAGGAAATTTTTGTTTTCCCCCGTGGTGTATAATAATCTCGCGAAGACGCACGCCGCACTCGGCGTCACGCCCGTTGCTCATTGTGACAGATAACACGTTTCACGCTCCTATCCCAACGAAGGTTCTCCTCGGGAACAGTATACACACGCATATTACATACGAGGGAGGATTCACAAGTTTTGAAAATAATTAGAATAGGAAAAAAAAGAAACCAACGATTTTTTTTCTCAATTCCGGAAAAAAAGCTTTCGTACGCATCATACACGACCTTGATTCGGAGGATCCGTCAGTGGTCGCGATGAATCCAACGCAGTCGCACATTGAACTCACATTTTGAACACCAGGTTGGACACACATTAGTTCAAACTCCCTTCCTCGTCATTCGTCCCTTGCGTGCAAAAACCGAGGGACTCATGAATGATGAAAACAAAATTTGCGATTATATTCACTGAGGTCAATGGAATGAGCCTCGAAACTTATGGAAGAGCCTTCACACACACGAAACTCAACAATCGTAATATGCGAGACCCCGGGAGAAAATTCGTCCTAACAAATTTTCTCGAACCCACAGCCTTTTTTTTTATGGAGAGAAAAAATTCATGACCCAAGCCAAACCTTCAGATGCCACACTAGTCGACAGCCAACAAACCATGAGAACACTTACAACAGCAAAAAAAAAATATACAGGAAGAGGCTCAATCACCAGATCGGGACAAGCAGCAAAAAACGCTACAAAGATTAAGAGCCTCCGTCAGTGTTCCCCGTTCCTTTAACGGAAACTCGCCGTATTTACATGCAAAAGCAGCATCATCATCATCATAATCATTCAAAAGCACCGCAAGAATTCAGCAACAACGGCTTCTTAAAACATAACCGAGGAAAAAACCAGAAGATCGAAAAGTTGAAGGATTCGCAGCAGTGCAAAAAAAAAACACCTTACAACAAACGTGACCTCGGGTTGCTTCTCTCCTGATTCAATAACATCCCCCATGACCCCTGTGATTAAAAAATAATTCCTACTGACATCGTGCACCATGTGTACCTTATCCAATGTAACGGAAAGGCCTCAGTCCGACACACCCCGGGTCTGACAATCACGCAAAGGAAAATGAGTCCGTCCGCGTAATTCTCGGGCTGTTGTCAGTCCGTGTAAAATGCAAGGGTTCGTCGGTCGAACCCTGGACATCACGGAAACAAAAAGGGATTTCGATAATATAGGATGATCCAGGCCGAGGCTTGTCGAAAGCACAAAGGCAAGCACTGGTACAAAACCCGCACGCAACGATGCTCATGTTCGTCCGTTCAGATTTCCATTATCAACAATTCTTTTTTCCCCTTCTGTCCGATTGATTGCTATTTTTGACACAACACTGACATGAATTACAAAAAAATTCAAAGAATTTGATGTTTACGCTTGAAATATTCTTCACGGAATCGAACACAATTCTGAACATCCTTTATCTAGAACTTGCAGCACACCGTAAACGTCGCGCATAATTTTTTTTTTTCCTTTTCTCAACTAACCACTTACAAATCATTGATGGTTGAGGAAAATTACTGGAGATAATTTGGGTCAATGACTAGAATCTAGGTTCTACTGAGACCGAGCTGGAAATTGTCATCAACCCTAAAACCAAGCGTTGATGGAAGGGGTAATGAAATGATTCAATGCGGTGGCCGGCCTTTTCCCCCTTTCCATCAAACACAGTGGCAGAATCATATCGGTAACAGAGTTTAAAATAGAAAAATACGATCAACAAGGAACATTGCTGACCATCATTCGGAATGATCAAATCATCTGCACTGCTCCCCTTTTACTTGGAATACTCCATAAACGTAATCGAAATCTCACCGCGAGCGGAAATCAGACGCCTTTCTCACGTCGATGCACACGCAACACGCTGCAATATCAACACGGAAAATTGCGATCGCAAAAATTTCATGAATAAAATTAAGTTACAGCATTTTTATGCCTCGCAGTTTCGATAAGAAATTTTATTTTAAAGCCATCATGCCTCAACTACTCTTGATAAAATAAAAATCTTGTGGTGTTTTCCTCATTTATACGAGAAAAAAGGTAATCTTAGGAGCTTCGATGGGCTTTAAAAAAAAAAAAATGCAAGCCAGACGAAAAAAAAAAAAACGATCCCCATCCCCCGACAGAAATTAAAATTGAAAAAATAAGCATTCTCGGTTAGAATGCAGTAAGCGATTTTCGATCGTAACCTGAAAACGAATTTCACGTAAAGCTGATGGTCTGAAAGTAATTTCTGCACTAATGAAAATGATAGAATGCTCGTGATAGTGCGAAATAATATCCCTAAAATCACATGCGTTCATAGAAAGAAAATTTATGATCAAGTACCTCGCTCATTTCTCTCGGCGACCGAAGACTGCGCTTATCGAGAGGAAAACCTCCAAGCGACCCAGAATGCAATAGAAACGCTCAGGGCCGAGAGATTCATTGCAAAAAGGAGAGAAAAATGGGACGCAGAAAAAGAATAAATTTTACATAGCGATAGTTAATGCTTCACGCTTTTATACTAAGCATAATCTACGACGAGAGTGCCAAGATACTCCCACGCGACTATTCAAACGTGATGACCCAAAAAATAATTATTCAGACGATAAAAATAATGAATAAATAAATGCTCTACGGAGAGCGTAGTACTTTCGTTTCAGGTGTCACGCGGTCATTCGTCACATCACGTACAGCTCCATCCCACGAATCTCTCATATTTCGGAAATTTTAAAAATGAATTTTCACGTCTCGGAATTTTAAACTGAAATTCGATATAAACCGCGGAAATAAATTTGAATTATTCATCGAACCACGTGCTTGTTATAAGACCCTAAAAAGATAAAAATCCCCCTATATCATTAACTTCTATTTCTAAAATAGGAATTAGACTTTGCTTCGACTTTCCAAACGAAGAACACAGGCCAAGACATCCAGAGCAAAATATACTTACGCACATTCCCGGAGGAAAAATACCCGGTGAAATGTTTTGAAAAGGAAAGTCGAGAAAATATTATGAAAATTCTAGCTAAAATGCGTCCCCCCCCCCCTCCACGCAGATAAATAATTTCGACGGCTTTAAATTGCATATTTTCTTAATTCAATCGACAACAGGAAACGGCTACGTTCAACTTAATGGCGCAGTATTTTTCTTCTGATAATCTGCATAAAGAAAACTGTATCAACGTACACAGTATTTTCACGATCGTAACTTATGAAGATTTAACAAGCTGAATTCCAGATGAAAAAAGAACCACGGAAAGATTTAAAATGCTCTTTCATGGCGAAGTGCGGGTTCTTTGCACAATACAGTACTGTACTCTATAACGTCGCAAAATGCGTCTTGGAAAGGGCCGCAGGTTGACGACATTCTGTTCAAGCTCAATAACCCCATTTCCGATGCCAGGAAGGTGACTGAGTAGCAAACCCATCCGCGGGGATAAGTGAAACAGCCTGAGGCGATTCCGGAAGAATGCGCAGTGTTCCCCATTCGTGCCCACGATTGACCCCGGGGCCTGATATCCCACGTTACACGAAGACAAGGAAAATATCCCGCCCTTCCTCAGACAACGACACACAACTCGTTTACTGCAAATTGAAGATAGACGGCACAGAGTGATTCTCTCGCTACCAGGTCAACGAAAACCAGTTAATATTTCGGCGAGTTAAGCAGACATTCCGCAATTACTCGAATATCATACCCTCCGCATAATAAAAAAAACATTCTTTTTTGCGCGCTAAATCTTGCGACCGAATACAGGACGCATTATCATTTCTAGAAATTTATTTTGAAGCAAGGGCATCTCTTGACGATACTAGCTTTGGTTACTTTCCAACACTTTCGGCAGAAATCAGGCTTCGAACTAACGTGCCTTGCAACTGAACCCTGTATTTTATCAATATACTGCAACGCCATACTTATCATCAATTACAGATGGCGTTAAGGCAATCATGCACTTGACCTACAAATCTAAGCCATCATAAAAAACAACAGCACATAATGCAGCGTCGGAAATGAGACGCATCCTGACTTTTCCACGCTAGTATTTGTTTTTAAAATGTGCGCCTTATCCTCGAGTAGATAAATACGGTAACATTGCAAAACATTTTAAAGGAAAACGGGAAACTTGAAAGAAAAATAAAAACATCCTCCAATCGCAAGAACAAAGTCGTGTTTTGAACCAAGGGAAAAAAAAATTTCCTGGCGCCTAGAATATGTAAGGAAATTTAGAGAGCACGCTCGAGACAATGATCCTTGTCTTTCTCGTGTCATTCGGATCATGCAATTTATTGAGATTGGCGAACAACGAACACTAGCCATTTTCGGGATTTCCGGACATACCCCCTTATCTCACACAGTCCCATCTTTCTTGACACACATTTCGTATGATGATATGTTCGTCGCTCGACGGGATATTTACGCTACTGCGGGTCCAATTAAGTGCTGGAATCCCCCCTGTATTTCCTCTGGAGAGTTGGGCTAACATGATGCTGCTCCTGCTGTTGTTTCTGGATGACAATAGCATGAAACACCGGTGTTATCCCAGGCAATGCGACGATCGATTCCGAGTCAATTGTTGCGTTGCAGGACTCGGCGAAGCGCGATTACAGGGCTGAGAAGCGACCGAGTGTCGTGACCCGAGATGCATCGTAATTGAGGTGGGCAGACACGTGAAGACGGTATCCGTTTCTGCCTTCACGTGGATTTTCTTCGACTGGAGACCAAATAGTAAGATTTCCATCGAGAAAACAATTTTTTAAAAAAGGGCGAGAAATGTGGAACCGAAGAGTAAAAAAATAAAAAATAAATCATTTGACATTGATGAAATAAAACGCGAGTTCTTTGAACAAAGAAAGCCCATCAGACACGGGTTTTAATATCATGCGTTTCTAGCGTAATGAAAACACTCGTGGATACCCGATGAGCTGGCGTATCTTTCAGCGCAAGGACTAAAAAAGCCTTTAAGAACTTTATCGATTATGCGAAAAATTAGTTCTGGTTTCTATACCGTTCATCAATCAGATGCAAAAATCGAAGGAGCGAGGTCATTCTGCAACACTTCATAAAACTCACATTTCGGATTTTTACTGTCTCGGGTTTCTCAGCGAATCGTGGAAGAAATTCTTAAATTTCCCAGCACATCTCCGAATCAACAGCCTACTGCTGTGTACTTTGTGGTTTGAATACCGTACGTGATAATCAATTCAACTCCGGGATCACATCAATAAAACAAATTACAGAAGGTTTAAATAGGCAACATATACAGAGGACCATAAAAAGGTAGATATTTGATAAACGGGCAGAAGAAGAAAAAATTTCCGATGATGTGAAATCTCTCTTTTTTCGTGGGTAGTTTTCTTTGAATTGGCCACGACGATTATCCAACGTAGACATGTACATTGGAAACAACTAAATAAATGAGTCAACTGCAATTTGATTAACAAATCGATGGCTTTAAAATCTCACGAGATATTATAATATGCTTTTAAAATTGTACACCGGTATTTCCCCCCAGTTCCACATGCAGTTGCAAAGCCATCGGTTAGATTTAAAACCAGCATAATTGACGAAATCGTGCAGGCTTTAAATTCCATAGACTAAATTCTCCGAGGAATCAACTTCTCAAAAACAAGCTATAACTTCGGAAAATTAGTTCATGACTCCAATCCACTCATCATTTTCATAAAAATGTTGGCGTAAAAACCAGCTTTACACAGCTCTTGCTTGCTCTCGAGATGAATTGTCCTCGTTGTAAAGAAAATATTTTCAATTTTTCTTTCTTTGTGAAAAGGAATGTTGCCGAGTCATTGCAAAGACGTCAACTCGGCGGTAACGAGTCGAACTTCCCAGGCTAAAAACGGCCGTCGATATCCGTTCTTAAAAATCAATATTCATCAAGTTATCCGTTCATCAGCGACGAAATGATCACAGACTTAATCAAGGGTTCACTGCAGTTTTAAAGGATCATTTCAAAAATGCATAAATTAATTTCCTGACATTGAATCAGGAGGGCATTCACACAGGTTCTCAAAAAGTCACTGCTGCTAGTACGGCAATGCCACGAGGTCAGAAAAGTGTAAGTAACGAACGGTTGACCCTTCTTCAACAATGGCTGTCATAACAAGATTTAACACACTTTTTTCTCCTCACCGAAACAAGCAGTCTTTCGAAGGCCAATTATTATTTTGTCCTCTACACTGCCAGTAGTGCCACCCACAAAGAGCCTGCATTGCAGGACCTTAATGCAACTCTCGAACCGCTCCTGCTGACACTCAGACCTTGAGTCCATCACCTTACGTCTAGTTTGCGGTGCTTGATTCGCTAACGAGCACTTGATCTCAACGCATTCCGTCTTTTATCATTCCTCGCGTTATGAAAAGATGGACTGATTGAAAAAAATATACAGTATACATAATAAAAAAATCGCGAATTTTCTTTCTCTCGAGAGCTGTTTCGGCAATGGACTGGTGGCGCAACGCACGGGTCAGTGCGACGAAACGTGATCCCAAAAGCGGCCTCGGGAAGTTTATTGCCTTCGATGATGAATTGGTGCTAGAAATAACCGCCCCTTTTTGCGCTTGAATTCATCAACTCCTCCGAAAAGTCATCAAAAAAGCTGCCTTCAGCGGTTGAAAGAAAAACGAATCGAGGGTGTTGACATTATTGTCGGTAACTCATTCTCTCTGCGATTGAGACTATTGGCTTACGTCACAGGACAAGTAGCCTTCAATAAATTCCCTTTCGAATGCTTCGTGAACAGCAAAATCTAATAATAAAAAAGAGCAGACATGTCTTCCATTGAATTTCGAACTCCATCAAAGTTGAGGCCATATACAAGGGCTGGTTCATGGAATAGTGTACTTCAGTCTGATTTGTACATTATACAAGTCTTGTTGGGTATTGAAGGACACAATCACAATTCTTGGGAGTTAGGTTTGATGCCTTTTTTTCATCACACTAATCCCATTACTTCCGGAAAGAAGGTTCATCTTCCATGCTCGCTCGTTACATGACTTATCATGCGCTCAAAGGTGCAACCAACAATCACTAGCATTGAAAATCATCTTATCGACAATGTTCCAGTTCTTACGAAATTCTTGGGATCTCGGGATTTAATTAGAAGGTTCCAAATCGATGACTAGTCAACAAACATTTGCAATATCAGGAGTTGCCATTGCAAAAAAATCCCTGACAGATGAACAGAAGCCTGCTGTAAATCTTGTCGTTGATTCTACAAAAAAATTAGGGAAATCTGATTTAGAAACTTGAGAATGAGAAGAACTTCATTTCCAAGAGAAGAACTTCATTTCCAAGTCAAGTACAGTACATGTACTGACACAACTTTCGAACCATCCCGCGTAATAAAGTTCGATGGAAACTCTCTTGCTTCAACGTGAAGCTGAAGCCAGCAAGTCACGTGCAGGGATTTTTAAAGCTGAAGAAAAATAAATTTAAGATCTCTCGGATTAGGCCTAAGCACGAAACACGTCTCATGCCATTCGCAAATTACAGGTCGAAAGAAAAACGGGACGACCTGAAATCACAGCTGATGTTCGTTACCTCATACGTCTCGTCTCGTCTTGTCCATCTCTGCTTGCCTTGTCAGCTTACGACTCCGGGGTCACCAATTCAAAATAGCGGATACAAAATCGATAACGTTTTTCACGAAAAGCAGGATCATCTCGAAAAACCTGGACTGTAATTCAGGGGCTATTATTTTCCCCCGGTTCAAAGTCACACGTGTAACCAATTGTTTGCATGGCTTCCATGAATTGAAAAAAAAATCAAGAGGAGGCAAAGATGGGTACTTCTGAACGCGAATAAAATTCGAAAAAAAGCCTTAAAAGTTGAGGACAGAATGAACCAACAAAGGCGAGACCGACTTTTGAACCTCGATATTTTTTACAGCTAAGCCATGGAACCAATCAAGAAAAAAAAATGCTAATGAGATTTCCTTAAATCTCTCAGAAATTATACTTATCTCAAATTTTTGGTTTTGATTTTTTAAATAACTACAGAATTACGATATTCAGACACATAAAACGAAACACTAAACTTCACACTGGAAAGAAAGTTTCCAAGCGCTTTCTTTTCTGAGGGTTCAAGAAAATCGTGCAAGCGTTTCCGAGTTTCACGTGTCTTCAGATGATTCTCAAAAAGCCGCGCCCAGACAAAAGATTCTTGTTGTTGAAAAATATATTACAGGGTTGCCTGAAATTTCTTGACCAAATTTTTGAAAATTCGTTCGCCAGAATGGCACAACGAGAGAGTATCACTGTACTTCGATGGAAACAAAATCCAGCTTTCCAGATGTATTCGGTAAAAAAAAAAATACTGCAGTCAGAAAATATCCTGCTTTAACGATACACCTCAGATTCACTCTTCCTTACACTAATCGATCGACAAAAGGGACATGAATATTCGTGAGCTGTTTTTTTTTTTTTTTTGGGAAAAATGAATGATTTGACGGTACAGGGCAGCGTCACTAAATCACTCTCGAAATTCATTTCGCAGTTTTTGCCTAAAAAAAAAAAAAAAAAAGAAAAAAAAATACGACCGAGGGTAAGAAAGTTGCTGTTCGAAAGCAGAGTTCACAGTCCTGTCACGAAGTTCACGGCACCGGCGACAAGCCCGAACAAACCCCGCGTCAGGACTGCACAGAAACTCATCATGACTGAAGGTAATTTGATACGCCGACGGTTTTTCGTGCGTCACCGAGCATACTGTTACACGCACGAGCACGAAAACTGCCTTACGACCGTCTCGGGAGCCTCTACGTACTCGGTCGGTTGCTCCGACGCACGTAGATTAGGGCCTTATGCCGGGGAAAAAGAGGTGGGCACTCATTCGACCCATATACAGAATGTGCGACCCCGGGTGTTGCTGGCTTATCAATAAGACAGGAAGGAAGGAGATGAAGAAGAGGGGAAAAAAGAGCCTTCTTTCGAAGATTTGACACCGGAACTTGCAACCCGGCGACAAGCGGGTTGAAACGAGGCAGCTTATTCCGCACCTTCGCTCTGCTCTTTCGGAAATGCGGCATTTTTCCCGAGTTTATTTTTCAGGCCGAATCGAGTTTCACATCTTGACCGAACACTCTCTCCGGAAAACGGCTTATTCATTCATGAGCAACACCTGCTCATGGTGGAACCGAGTAGTTTCCCAGGGGAAAAAAAAATTAAGATCCTCGAATGCGTGCGAATATATGGACGCGAACGTCGAGTAACACAGCTCCTTGAATTTTACACAGTTCGACTCCTTTCGGCTGCTGTTATCAGCGGCATTTACTCAGGTTACAGCAGATAAAAATCTCGAACTTCAAATGCAGACTGCACCTGGGAAATTGAATACGTTTTTCACCTTGCAAGCGCATGGCAAATTCAGTCCATGACAACATGCAGGCGCTCGAGACATCGATTTTGAATCGATTCTGTGCAGGAGGAAGACGAAAATCGTGCTCGGGTGCACCATGCGAAATACAGTATTCTACTGTGAATCAAAAAAACTTCCATGAAATCTTTTTGTGGTCAACATAATCAATACTTGTTCCATTAGCACGAAAGTCATAACCATCTCGAAAAAAAAAACGCCAAAACTTGAAAGGTTCCAAAAGTGCTTACTCTTGTCCCACACAGTTCGCACACCTCTTTCAAATCGTGTACCCTCAGGTTTGCAAAGAAATATGAAAAGTCTTTGAAAGCCTGTACAGATAGATCTCGTCTACAACGATTTCCTCTGTACACCAATTTTTTCCCATAGCGGTTCTACCAAAATTACCATAGATGTTCTCTACAACAAATTCTGTCTAGAACGATTTTTTTTGGGTCACCCGAATTTCGTTGTGGCGAGTCCACCTCTTGAAATCCTCTTTCACGCAACACCCGGGGTTTCTTGCCAATTTTGTTGTTGTAGGGAAACGTTTGGTATTCGGATTCCCCTTGAGATCAATTTTGCGAACATGCTGGTATGCGAACATAACCAGTACTATTCGATGAAAATTTTACGTTAATTTTAAAAGTAAAATCTGCAAAAAACTACGAACGAAGAAAGAATTGTTCCACACGCGCCATGCCCACAAAAAAGTTTCCAGGCGGTCAGAGGTCGAGAACCAGGAGTCGTCAATCAGTCAAGCCAAGTCCCACGTACGTGCCCCACTGTTTCGGTATTGAAAAAAAAAACACGAGAATGAAGCACAGTACTATACTGGCATTGTACTTCTACACGACGTGATTGCAACAGCTGAAACTTCGACCAGACTCCCGAACAGCTGGCCTGCAACGCAGATTATTACAGCGAACTGAGTTATGACCGTGCGAACAGGTCATAACTCATATGACTCAATGATCACCGCAACCGTGTCAGAGATTCGAACATTCATTTGATACCCTGCGATTTCAGGCTGAGTAAACTAAGCTCGTCAGCATCACTGGGGTGAGTTAGATTCTGCTTTTGAAAATTAAACTACAAACGAACATCATAATTTCTCCGGCTAGAAAAGATGGAAGGATTTATCCCCGT
>CAJPEX010000044.1:38352-93560 GCA_905338405.1 Notodromas monacha | reverse complement strand
AAAAAAAAAAAAAAAAGAAAAAAAATTACGACCGAGGGTAAGAAAGTTGCTGTTCGAAAGCAGAGTTCACAGTCCTGTCACGAAGTTCACGGCACCGGCGACAAGCCCGAACAAACCCCGCGTCAGGACTGCACAGAAACTCATCATGACTGAAGGTAATTTGATACGCCGACGGTTTTTCGTGCGTGTGGCTCGTATGACAATGTGCGTGCTCGTGCTTTTGACGGAATGCTGGCAGAGCCCTCGGAGATGCATGAGCCAGCCAACGAGGCTGCGTGCATCTAATCCCGGAATACGGCCCCTTTTTCTCCACCACACTCATTCGACCCATATACAGTATGTGCGACCCCGGGTGTTGCTGGCTTATCAATAAGACAGGAAGGAAGGAGATGAAGAAGAGGGGGAAAAAGAGCCTTCTTTCGAAGATTTGACACCGGAACTTGCAACCCGGCGACAAGCGGGTTGAAAAGAGGCAGCTTATTCCGCACCTTCGCTCTGCTCTTTCGGAAATGCGGCATTTTTCCCGAGTTTATTTTTCAAGGCGAATCGAGTTTCACATCTTGACCGAACACTCTCTCCGGAAAACGGCTTATTCATTCATGAGCAACACCTGCTCATGGTGGAACCGAGTAGGTTCCCAGGGAAAAAAAAATTAAGATCCTCGAATGCGTGCGAATATGGACGCGAGCGTCGAGTAACACAGCTTCTTGAATTTTACACAGTTCGACTCCTTTCGGCTGCTGTTATCAGCGGCATTTACTCAGGTTACAGCAGATAAAAATCTCGAACTTCAAATGCAGACTACACCTGGGAAATTGAATACGTTTTTCACCTTGCAAGCGCATGGCAAATTCAGTCCATGACAACATGCAGGCGCTCGAGACATCGATTTTGAATCGATTCTGTGCAGGAGGAAGACGAAAATCGTGCTCGGGTGCACCATGCGAAATACAGTATTCTACTGTGAATCAAAAAAACTTCCATGAAATCTTTTTGTGGTCAACATAATCAAGACTTGTTCCATTAGCACGAAAGTCATAACCATCTCGGGAAAAAAAAAAACGCCAAAACTTGAAAGGTTCCAAAAGTGCTTACTCTAGTCCTACACAGTTCGCACACCTCTTCAAATCGTTTACCCTCAGGTTTGCAAAGAAATATGAAAAGTCTTTGAAAGCCTGTACAGATAGATCTCGTCTACAACGATTTCCTCTGCACACCAATTTTTCCCCATAGCGGTTCTACCAAAATTACCATAGATGTTCTCTACAACAAATTCTGTCTAGAACGATTTTTTTTGGTCACCCGAATTTCGTTGTGGCGAGTCCACCTCTTGAAATCCTTTTTCACGCAACACCCGGGGTTTCTTGCCGATTTTGTTGTTGTAGGGAAACGTTTGGTATTCGGATTCCCCTTGAGATCAATTTTGCGAACATGCTGGTATGCGAACATAACCAGTACTATTCGATGAAAATTTTACGTTAATTTTAGAAGTAAAATCTGCAAAAAACTACGAACGAAGAAAGAATTGTTCCACACGCGCCATGCCCACAAAAATGTTTCCAGGCGGTCAGAGGTCGAGAACCAGGAGTCGTGAATCAGTCAAGCTAAGTCCCACGTACGTGCCCCACTGTTTCGGTATTGAGAAAAAAAACACGAGAATGAAGCACAGTACTTTACTGACATTATACTTCTACACGACGTGATTGCAACAGCTGAAACTTCGACCAGACTCCCGAACAGCTGGCCTGCAACGCAGATTATTACAGCGAACTGAGTTATGACCGTGCGAACAGGTCATAACTCATATGACTCAATGATCACCGCAACCGTGTCAGAGATTCGAACATTCATTTGATACCCTGCGATTTCAGGCTGAGTAAACTAAGCTCGTCAGCATCACTGGGGTGAGTTAGATTCTGCTTTTGAAAATTAAACTACAAACGAACATCATAATTTCTCCGGCTAGAAAAGATGGAAGGATTTATCCCCGTTCGGAAAATTATTTATACACTACTACTGTATCTGCTTTGACTAAATGCAAAATCCGCCAAAACTTGAGCCGTGCACTTGCAGTCTAAAACTAAATTTTTAAAAGAGCTACAGGCACTATGAAAAGCCACAGCCACTCACAACATAACACATTTTGAAAACCGGATACGCTCAAAAACTTAGTGAAAGATGCACTTTCGTTGCCTTTTCGCATCCGGCAACGAGTCCCAAATCTGTTGAATGCAAGTCATTGACATTTTCAATGCTTTCAAGAGGGTCAAAATTGCGACGGACGATTTTTCTAAACCGAGAAAAAATTTAGAATCAATTTCGAACTAAGAAGTTGACGTTTTATTATTTAAAAATATAAGTTGTTGCAGTATAACACTCGAAGAAACATGACCAGAAAGGCTTCATCTTCTCACGCAACGAGCTACTGTACATTACTACAAAAGGCTTCAGCAAAATCTGGATAAAACGCTTCATGAATGCTCCCGATTCCATGGAATTTTATTTAATTTGCGTCTTAAAGCGCTTGCAAAGCAGACGATTTCTCATATCGAAGTATAATATACATACAGTATATTTCTTACTCATTGCGTCAAAAATATTCAAGTTGGAGTACCCTTGAAACAAATTTACGCACTCGGATCCGTACTACGAATGAGCCCCCACAGTCTTTTACCAAATGCAACATGTATCCTTTTTCCGAGTCAATGCCCGCAGGGAAGTTTCATTTCATCAAACCCGCATGTCACCGAGAACCGTTAACCAATAAAAAAATTATTCGAAAGAAAAAAAATCAGACCCACTATACGCAAACCAGAAAATGACGGGCGAAACGAGTTCCCACAAACACCGAGCGGAAAAATGAGTCATACCGTGGTCACCTCCGATGAAATGCAGGGCGAGCATTTCTTCGGTACAATTTCGCTTTTATGCTCCCAATGCCGTTAGCTTTCGTGTCGATGAAACCGGGACTGGCGACGTGTCTCATAAATATATCCAACCGATGATACAATCTCGGTGAATTCAGTACCGCTGATTTTGGCGAGGGAGCAAAAACAAAAAAAAACAAAGATCAATAGAGCTTATATTACCATGACGTTGATTAACCATCCTTTCAATTAAATAAGTTTAAACTGTAAATTCGATCAGAATAAATTAAACGGCTGAAATCATTCTCATTTTATTTAAAAAAAAATAATAATAATATTTGGACCCAGACATTTTTGAAGCAAAATTCATGCGGGCATCAGGGAAATCTCCCCTTCTACGAGATTTGAGTAAGATGTTCCGAAATCATTCCTGAATAAATATTGTTTTGATCTTGGGCTAATCATTTTTTATTTTTTTTTATTTTGCTATTCGGGAAAGATCTCTCGATGGTTCCACAGGTAAGCACTTCAGATCGAAGCGTCGACTTTACAGAAATTTCACCATAAGAGTACGAAGAGCAATGCGAAAAACGGACTTCGAAGTGTTCAAATTCCATCTGATTGAAGAACCACCCCCCCCCCCGCCAATTATCTGATTATCTGGGCTTCGGTTGACCCGAGATCAAATGTCCGATTCGTTGAGAGGAAAGAAACTGATACCTGCAGATCATGTTTGAGCATTTCTCCATATTCGCTTCTCCCGTTGAACAAGCCATTTGAGTATCTGAGAAAATGCACTCGAACATTTATCGAAAAATCGGTTATATGAATTCCAATCATCATGGAATACTTTTCCATCCACAGAATAAAAACTTCAATGATTTGAATATCCGTGCTACTTGATTGTCCGGGGAAAAACCCCTGCTCATCGGGTCCCATGATGGAAGTTTATCCCGCACATCTCTTTTATTTTCAAATTTCTGGTTTTCGAAGGGAACAAAGCGAAGGCCAACAGTTCTTACAAAACTTTCGGAATACAGTAAAAAATAAAAAATAAATAAAAAAAAGATTGCTGGCCCCAGATTGCGGCATGGTCAGCAACCGTGTCGAGACCATGACTCATGGCCCGAAGCCCACGGAATGGCATTACCACGTCGCGGAATGTATCGCTTCCGTTGGTACTTCACCCCATAATTGCGTCACGTAACCACTCCACGTCAATTCGACTCAAGAGATGAATTGGTTATTCAGGAATGGACTCATCAGAAAAAAATTGGCTGAATAATTTCCGATCTGAATTTCAACGATAAAGCAATCGTGAAAAACACACAAACACACCGGAGGCAATCTTGAACAAACGTTTGCGCAATGATCAGACACTTTCGAAGAAGAAAAAAAAAGAAATCTACATTTTACAATTACTTGGCCGGAACATTTGAAATTGCCGCTTCAAGGGTGAACACGAACAATCGGATGCTTCTTCATCATCCTCGTCCAGGTTTCTTGCGCAATCGACGGATGGACGCCATACGCAGAAAATTTGTCGCTATTTGGAAAACCGTCGCTGACCGCAGGGAAATTGGAATGAACACCGGAACGTTATTACGTTCGGTCGGAGTGGGCAGGTGACGTAAAAATGACACGCGAAAAACAAGTCATCTTTCTCGGTCAGGGAAAGAAAAGTTTATATTGTACGAAATTTGTTTCATTTCTTCCCATCCACGGAAAAAATGCCTCAGTAGGGTCGCATCAACTGAAACGCTTCCCATCCGTGATAAAATAATCATGGATGGAGACTTTACACCTTGATCATTTCACAAGCGAGAAACTCCACCGAGGATGTAGCCGGAGGTTTCTCCGCATTCATTCGAAATAAATTACGAGCCGGAATGTAATTAAAGTTCCCGCGCTGACATTTAAAACGACGTCGTTTCGCATGAGACATAATGTGGTCGAACCGCGCGAAAGGAATTCTTCCGTCATCACCAGGCTCTCGATACTACACAATTTTCATACGTTCGTTTTTCGAAAAAGCAAACATTTTTGAACACCGTGCACTATCCGGGTATGGAAAAACCATGACGAATACTTCTGAAATTGTGTTGGAGCCTGTATTTTCGAAATAAAGTTCTTCGGCAGATTCCTACGTGCAACTGTGGGGTCAATAAAACGACCTGGGTCAAGATTGTTTCGCTAATTTATAGAAAATGCCTCTTATTACTCCTTCAGTGGGGAAATGCCTAGCTCCAGAAATGAAATGTAACAGTCAAAATTTGACACTTCATCGGAACATGGCTGCCAAATACAAATGATCGTGAGATATTCGGCATAGTTCATATAACCTGAAAATTTATTTTTTTAAAGCTCGCGCGCCAGTTGAACAACATTTCGACAAAGCAATTTCAAAATGTTACTCCTATCCATTGCAAAATTGATGAGCAAAAATGTTGAAAGCCATCTGCGATTTCTGACCACCCATTGTCTAACCCAATTTGAAAATTCAACGACCCGTTAGGTTAGATCATGTATATCCTGACCTTTTAAAATGGACGATTATCATGAGCGGATTCAGATTTCAAACCATAAACGTCGAACAGGACTTACAAGACAAACGGCATTACACAACTGATTGGTTGAATGAGTTCAACCCTTGCTATCTTTTTATTTTTCTAGAACGAATCGTACATTTGACCTCGAAAATTCGAGCCCCTCTATGTCAAATGCCTCCCAATGTCAATTTTTTTTCAGGTCCCTGTCTCACTTCCCTCAGAAACAATGCATTAAAAACCTCTCTAACCCGATGACTTTCTCCCTCAAACCTCTATAGCTCAAATTTTCTGGAGGTCTTCTCGTGATTATTTTATTGACACAGGAAAGAGAAGCGCGATAAAATGTAATTTGATGTGTTTTTTGAAAAGAAGTTTAAGACTAATAGAGCAAATGAATTCTTGCCTTCAACTTCACCATCCCATCAGCTCATTCAAGAATAAATTTAAGGCTCAGAAAATCACCAATTACAATTTCCGGTAATTTTTCTTTCTTGCTTCCCCCAATAACAATAACGCAATGCTTTTTTCCACAACTCAAACCAAAGTAAGGCGAACTTCTTTTTTTTTTTTTGGCTGGTCCCTTGAAGTCTAATTCGAAGAGTTTCGACTATAAAAGGTCGTCGAGAAGATATTTCATCAGAAATACAGCACATGACACTGAGTCTTGACAAACCGGTTCGCGGCAACGGGTCGTGGTGTCGTGACACCCAAGTGCTGCTGCTGTCACTCCTCCTCCGCGTGCGAATGGCCTTCCCGACATCGCGGCTTGCTCAACCGCTTTTGCTTGCCTTACTTCCACCACTCTCGATGATGCCCCGAATCTCCGGGAGAAATTCTCGGTCACGTCATCACGCCATCTCGTAATCAAGCCGTATCGATGGATGGAAGGTACCCGGGGAAACACTGGGAGTCAACTTCAAGCGAGAGGATTCCGCGATAAACCGCACTGTTCCGTGCTACTGATGGAGAAAGTCCCGGTGCATCTTTTTTTTCCCCTCCCCGTTTAATTGCATGGAGGTGGCGAACCCATATTTTATTCAACACAAACTGAAAGCTTTGAAATACAATGGCCAGTATAACAACGGATTATGAACGAGGGAAAGTTCGTTAAGTTTTCTCTGTAGCTGATGAAGTACCCAATCACTGAGAGAAAAAAAAATGTTCTCCTGCCACCCTTCCATTTACAAAATTCGTAGGCAGTCTGAGCGCAACCAAACACAGTATTCTGAACAGTAGAAGATCTACTTGGTTATGCAAAAAATCTGATGATCGTTTTCAGATATAAAACGCGCAGCATTTTTTTTTCAAGTGGAATGCGACGGTCCCACCAAAATTTTAATTTGCGATAAGGAAATGGCTCAAGTTTGGGCTGCAATTTAAAAAATTATAGTAGATTAAAAAATTAATCTAAAAAACCACGTTTTTCATATCCTCCGTGCCCCCCCCCCCCCCCCCCCCCCCGAGACTTTTTCCTCACCGAATTCCCAAACGTACGCAATCTTCACTCCTTTCATTCGAGGGGAACGGTTCTCACCCAACAGCAGCACTCCGAGGGGGTTTTATAAGTCTTTTCATGACAAAACCGCAGATCACAAAGGGGGGCCTTTCGTGTAATGGAGTCCCAATTTCCTCGCCTTGATGACCGCGACGCGCTGAACAAACATCAAAGACAATGCAGCTGGGATCATCAGCAAGACGTGAATGGAGATCCAAGAATATGAGGAAAATTGCGCAATGGACGTTGGGCTTCAGCAGTGTGCACAAAGAGGAAATAAGGCCGAATCCACATTTTTCGTTCACATGGCAAATCTAAGGACGATTTTCATATCTCTCGATTTAAAAAATTAATAACTCTGAGAAGCTGAATTGAAAAACTCACGCGTGCATAAATCTAATATCTTCCTTCGTTCTCTATGTGACGATAACCCGCGCAGCAAATGTTCTCGAGATTTTTTCCTAGATGTTGCCACCGTGAGGTTCAAATTAATTATTTTGCGTAAAAAAGTACTGTATTCATTCAAATTTGTCTTTTCTCATGAAAACGCCGATACGACGTCGAGCCATGATTAGCTCTCGATTTCTGTTTCTTATTTTTTTTAACAAATGCCGGGAATTCAAATCCTTGGATTCCCTCCGATTGCCTAGGTTTTCATTCGAACCTGGCAAAATTAGTAATTGATATTCGGAAAAAACATTACGGTCATGGATTTTAAAAATATTAGCGTTCTAATTTAATTCCAACAGTTGTGTTTCTCGGGGGAACTCGTTTGATACGGAGATGTGAAGCAACATATCTAACTATGACTCTACGAGCGTTTAAATGAACTGCCGCATCAATAATTCAACCGAATCATGTCATGCCGGTACTTGTCAGATGAGATGCATTGGCAGCCATGGTCATGATAGTAATCTTTCGTATTTTTTCAAATCAAGTTCATGTCCGCGAAAAAATGCATTTTATGACAGGCGTCTTTGGAAATACTGTATTGTATACGGTTTCTTCATAAGTTTAAGTCTTTGTGTTTTCCTCGTCGTCGGATAGAAATAAATTAAATTTTAGATTATTTTTAGGATCGTTGGTCGAATTATTGGTCAACTAGTCTTATATTTATAGAGAGAATACGGAGAGTTTGAAATGTTATGAAATAAGATTCATGTGTGAAACGCTAATTTTGACAGGAATTCGCGAGCAATGAACCACTGCAGCAAAATTCTTCGAAGTGTCGAAGTCCCAAATCCAAAAGTCAGGTTTCAATCATAGAATGATTTGATTTCGGCGATCTTTGCATTATTGATCCTGGAAGCGAAACTTAACAAAAATCGCAAGCCAGAAGTTGTAACGTGAAGAAGGAAATTCGAAAAAAAAAGTCTGAACTTATGAATAGAGGCTTGCTTCAAAAATTCGACATTGATTCCTTAGTGTTTTGGAGAATTCTGACAGAGAAAACTGCCTGCTTGCATAACTTGACCAAAAATTGCTGAAAAAAAAACTATCGAATAATCACTGGCAATAACTTTAAAAAAGCTTTGAAACCCACCACAAGGAAAATTATCAAGCATCTTACGTTACACAAATTTGAATTAGTCAGGGAACCAGAAAATCATCCAAGGGATTCCCAGTTTTCTAGACTCGAGCAACGCACGAAGAAGCCATTCTTTTCTTTCCCCTCGATTGACATACTCAATAACGAATTCGCTAAGTGATTAATTGATGGGCGAAAGGCAATCAATCAATTCTCCACCGCTTCTCACTTTCGACTCCAGTGACAAAAGGCGGAGATCGATTCCACGCTGCTCGACAGCTGTTTTGTTTCAGACCAGACGTAATACACAGTTTTCTCTTTCGCTCTTCCCTCTAGTGTTGTGTCTCCGTCAATCGCACAACCTCTCGCCGACAAGCATGCCGGAAAGCGAAAGTTATTCCATTCAGGATCGAACGAACGCTTTCTCACTGGCTGGAATGCCGGGGCAAAATATTACACGGTTTTACCGAAACGATAACTCTGGTCAATAGGTCTGACGGAGGAAAAATGATTCACGAAGCTCCATCACGCTTCCGATGAGCGAACGCACGAAACTGTTCGTTTCCGGGCCCAGAAAGAAAAAAAAAAAGACTCAGTCCACTCCGACCAGGTCATCTATTGCCTTCTTTTTGTTTCTCCGGTCATGTTTGCGGGGCAGTTGAGGAAACCGCGGGAAAAGCACAGTGATTAACAAAAGCTCACAATTATGTCTTCAGCAGGGAGAAAGTCCGCCATCAGGCCTTATCATCACGCCACATTTGGCGCTTGTCCCTTCGAGGTAAAAATCGGGGGGAATGCAAGAATAAACACCGCATTTAACGTATATTAAATACTTGGAACCGCAAAATGAACTTTCTTCGTGGTGGAAGGTACAGTGAATAATGTTTTCCGTTGATCACACGAAAATCCATTTTCTCCGTTTACGCGTCACGTTCAGAGAATTTCGCTCGAAGCAGTTGGACGAAGTTCACCCTGAAGTACTGTTCTGAGCTTCGCATGCATTCAGCGCATATACACCCATATTCGCACTTTTCGTGGTTAAATTGCCAGGCTTAATTACACGGAACGCTCAGAGGTTATTCCAAGTGCATTCAGCTGCTGAAGTGTGAAACATTTTTCATCATTTCGAGCGGATTTAAAAGTTTATTGCTCGCAATTCCAACACTTTCTCCTTTGCTTGAACACGGTTTTTTTTTAACGTTCTCTACGTTCTTCTGACACAACGGAGTAATCGCATATCCATATTTACTCGAATAGGTTATTTGAACTACTATATCACCAAAATTGGCAATCAATGATCAAAACACATTTCATTATCAATGGACTTTTTCATTACAATCGATGAAGCATCAGGTTTGCATATAAACCTCTGAATATCATTTCAAACTTTTGAATTACACTGTAAATAAAATCGTGCACGTCCTGACTTGGTTTTTCTATTACTTGATGATGATAACCGAATATTTCACAGAGAAGGCAATAAACAATGAATTACGCTGCTTCGTCTCTCTTCAAGTTTCAAAATATTCGTATTCAACAGGCATCCTCTGACATTGAGAAGAAATTGAAGTTTGTATAGCACAGCTCTTAGTTTGCGAGATGTCAACAGATATATAACTTACTGCACTGTATATGAAAACGAGTGAATTTAAGAATTCCATTCTTCGTACAAAAAAAGGCTCCTTGGAACCGATGGTGTCTTGTATCCTAGTAAATGCGGGATATCTTTCGCAAAACGAAAAAAATGGAATACTCACTTTTGGCATGACTGCGATGCGCATCGTCGTAAATGGCATACTCTGGTTCGGTTGCTACTGCCGGCGATGAACTCTCGAAAGTCAAATCCGGAACGCTTGACTTCTTATCTGTGAACACACGCAAATAAAAAAAAAGTCGAGAAAAGATTATTGAAAGCAGTCTGGTGATATTAAAAGGCACGGTGAGGTACGATCGGAAAGAAGCAAGGTAAAAAATACATAAAATAAAGTATATACACCGGGCTTATTTAAACCGGAAACTTGACTCACAGGCGTCGAGTGCGATATAAAAAGTCATCTCCTCCAGACCCCCTCGTCGGGCATACTGAATCAATTCATCGCGCACAGAACCGAGCAAAAAAAAAAGGCGGGCACTTCGCGCAAAAAATCGCCTCAAATCCAACCAAGAGGACGTTGAACTTCGGCAATTGTCAAAACACGACCGGTCTGCAGGGAGAACCGAAGCCACGAGAGAATTTCTTCTTTTTTCCCTCGCAGCATTCGGTGAGTGGAGTACACTGGAGCAAAAAAGCACCGGAACCACTCACTGTAGGCCTCCTCGCGGTAGCAATTTCCACGCAAATAAGACGAGCAATATATTCTGTTCGATACACGATTCTTGAGACAAAAACAATAAAAATTAGAAGAAGAAAAAAAAAATCGTATTGCAGGAATACGCTTTAAAGTTCTCGCAACGCAACGGTTCCTTTGTTCTGCATCTCCATAACTGGGACTACTCCTAGTAAAAAAAGAAACTTTTCCGTTGCTTTCAAACGAAAGCATCAATCTCGGAATAGGGTATCGTATTTTTCGTTTCCTCGGCAGCCCAAAACAAAGATACAGTTTCGCATAAACTCGTTATCGATCTTCAGCATTACGGGGTTATCAAGTCAGATGAAATCCGAATTTCCAACCGAGGCAACGAAAATACTAGACGATAAAATCCACGCTCTGTAATTATTTTGACTTGACCTGCATTTCCGACGTTAGAGAAACTTGGCAATAAATACGATGAACGTGGAATATTCATTCCATTCTTGCATAAAAAAGAGTGAATAAAAACTGACACACGGAGATTAATTATTCGCCAGTACTTGCGAATAAAGTGGTCCAGAAGCACCATTCATCTAATTCGATACCCACGATTTGACCGGCGTGAAAGGATAATTTAAAAATTAGCTAAAATCCTATAAACAAAGGAGAAAGACTATTTTTTCACAATGATAGTACAGTAACATGATTACGAAACACAAGCAAGAACATTTAATTGATATTTTTCTCAAATGAGCCTCCTTCGAATCCAGCACAACAAACAAAAAAGCAGCTGCAGGAATGTAACCCGACTGCTGGAATGTGATACTCAGGGAAGCTGGGTATAATTTTGGAGATGAAAAGGCTGGTTCTAAAGGTAGAAGCAGAATTTCAAAGCAAGGCGATCATCACATTCTTGACTCGATTCCAAAGAGCCGGGAAAAATTCGCCTTCCACTCAAAGTGCGTGGCAACCATTCCCAAACTTTCAACACTTTACCGTCAAAAAGCACTTTTTTGAAATATTCCGGGGACGTTTGAGCAGCAACAACAACAACAAAAAAACCAGCTCCAACATGAAAAAGGAAATGTCTTCCCTGAACCATGCATAAAACTAATGCGGTGGGAACACGAACAACAAAAGCAAGGACAGGCCACCAGCCACCGCCTCAGTCGCAAACTAAAACTTTTAAAACGCGTCAGACATTCACCGACGCTTCAGCGTGCCATACGCTCAGCCGCCACAAGCACCGGAGTTACCCCAAGCGCGACACAAAAAGTCACTCATCCTCAAGCACCGACACCCTCGAGTGCCGCAAGCCGTTTCGGCACGGCTGGCATGCTGCTCGTGCGACAGCAAAAACGGATCTGCCACCGGGGCCACTCACCCCAAAGCCCAGGGCAGCACCGACACTAAAATGACTGCTCCTCTCAAGGCAACGTCGTTCATGCACCACATCACATTACGCGACCCAGGGACCAACGCAAAAACACACACACATACACCTTCCCACATTCTCGAACTGCTAACATGCAGACCCGCATTCGACGCACTCGGGGGTCGAATGTGACTAACACGACACGAAACCATTACTCCCGGTGGTGGCTAACGGGGGTGCGCAGGAAGAGAAGGAAGAGGGCAAGGCACTGAAAATATCCCCCCCGAGGAAAATAACCGCCGCAGTGGTGGGTGATAATGGGCTCATAATATCTTTTGTGTATTCTGGCATGCTTTGCTCTACTCCAAACTCAGGTAATTCATCGTTAAAACTGTCCCAACCCATGGTTTTAACAATTTTTCAGACGAGCCGCCAGTGCAGCAATGGAAACCCAACCAGCCTAATGCAACTAACATGATTAGCCTAAACTAGAACAACAACGAGCAACTTCTAAATCAAAACGAACCCCGAACGAACGCGTGGAAAGACAGCCCTAAATTCGAATAAAGTAAACCATTGCCGAACCACTCAATGTGACACTTATCTAACCCGACCTTTCATTATGAAAAAAAAACCCCGAAGAACAGTACATTACTTTATAACTAACCTATGCAAGCACGTCATTCGACTAGAAGGACTCAGAAGACAAAACAAACCAAATCGAACCTACCCTCATCCACCTGACTGAATCGTGCCGTCTCTATCTCATAAGAAGGTGAACAGATGACGCAAGAATTCAGAAGCACTTCGAGGGCTGCTTCAGGAAGTAAAAAACTCGAACAGTCATCTCATAATCTTGAAGTGCCGATTATAGTATCTTCGAGAAAGAAAGAAAAACTTCCCAAGCCTTTGAAGATACATATCAACACGCTCTTAAATCTAGTCAATGTTACTGACGACAAAATTCAATACATCGGTTGCATAAGATGGATTCAACTGAGTTTCCTTGAAGGGAATCCTCGGTGGATCCTTTAAAGAAAGTAGCTCTTCGGCTCTTGGCCCCCGATGCTGGGAAGAAGAAATCATGTGCCATTTATGTGAGGCATAATAGGTGAAAACATTCTTTGGTACACCACGTGGAATTAATCGCAAATTTTAAAATTGAAACGACAGATAGTGAGACACCAAACCGTCCCAAGGAAACCTAAATTCTCCAGGAGAAGCTAATCGAGCAAAATTTGGATGAGGCCCATCGTCTCGGGATTCCCCGACCAATGGACTGGGTCGTCTCGTCTTTACCTTCCCCACAAACACACACACAGACCGTCCGGACTTCCTCGTTTTCTTCCTGCTTGAAACGCAGGCTGCAAAAATGAGACGAGTGCGAGAGAGAAAGAGAGATAACGGAAGTGAAGACGAACTCACTGGGTTCGGGTTCCTCGCCGACAAGAAAAACAACGCCGACCCAGAGATAATGAATGCGAAAACGAGGAGGGCTTTCGCAGCGGGCGAGTACAGTTTCGTTTCGTTTCTTTTCGTTCGTTCCGCAAAAATGCCGAAATCATTTCCCACAGTCTCGCAAAACTCACAGTCCATGGCTAACGGCGGGGAAGGATGCGAGGCGCAACGAAGGCCATCTTGCCTTCGTTTCTTTCGGGAAAGCAAAAGTTATTCGTCATTTATTTCACGCACTTCTGCACAAAAAATTCAGAAAACACCAAGCTGGCATTTTCCTCCAGAATATCTTTACGAATTGCACAAAACCAGTCCAGTCTCAAGCTCTTCCCTCTGGCATGACGAACACGGTGAGAAGCCGTACTATGATTATGTACTGTACATATTGCGATATTCGATGCATTATGACATTCTCCCCACGAGTATTGCATTTCTGACCCCGGAAGATCTTCTCATATATTATGCGTGTGTTTTCTACAACGATGCTACAAAAGTTTCCAGCATACTTTTCTGTATAACTACAGTATTTTCTGGTCAACCGAGTATCGGTTGACTTATCGATAGCAGTTCGAGCAGAGAGAAAGTCCATCTGCATTTGTATCACTATTTAAATTGAATATCTGTAAAGCATAATGCACATATTCACGCCTGGAAATGTCACTTGAAACATCTTTGAAGCGAATTAGACTCGGACACTTTCAAAAGATTTTCTGAGTCTTCTCTAAAACGCATTAAGATGGCGGTACACTCTACTCAAAATTCGGCGAATATTTCTGCGAAAGCTCAAAAATAAAGTTCTAAACTTTCTCAGGGGAAAACTATTAACAAGTTACAGTAATGCAAAAAAATGCGTCTCCCATAATAAAAAATGACACTTTTTGTAAGTTCGCATGGCAAAATATCAGTAATGCACATCAACATTACGTTCTTTCCGCACAGAAATGCTACTGCAATTTTAAGCAGGCTCAGAGGATATTTATATTACAAGGCACAGTCATTGAAAGAAAACAAATAGACTATTAGAAACTTTTCCTCCTTTATTCAAAGATGCAAATCGCAGTTTCAAAGACTCTTGACCTCAATGGGAAACTCGAACCTGTCGTTCAGCTTGATTACCCAGTACGACGGCAAGGAAAATGACAAAAGAAAAACCAAAACCAACCAAGTGGCATACAGTACTGTACTTTGAAGTAACATGCATTCCAGATGAAATTCAAAAACCATGGGAGAAAGGCAAGCCTCTTCCATGAGCGTCAACCTGCATGGATCCCATCCCATCCCGTACGCGAGAACGATCTAGCAAACACGGCGCCGAAGTTCCGCGGAATTTTTTCTCCGACAGTTACGTCGAAAAAGTTTCCAACTCGCTTCTCGACAACACGCAGGCTTTTTTTCTTTCTTTGCGTTTCTCATTCTGCTGGTTAAAGCGGCGATTTTTCACACAACTTGGCCGCAACCAGCTACCGAGACTCGAGAACCCTCCAGAGTGCAGTACTTGGCTCCTTGCCGTCCGCCAGTCAACGCAATCCCCGCAACGCCGCAAATGACACGTCCCAACGACAAACGGAAGTCGTGGGGCGAAAGATATCTTCAAAGGGGTTCCTCTAATCTTCGCTGAATATCTAAATCTCGAAACTGAAACTGGATCAGATAAACCATAGGTTTTCCAACCTTTTTGAATCGCTAGAAGAGCCCTGCAAACAAATGATCGTTTTTCTAATAACGTGTAAGAACGCAGTAGTCTTTTCAACGTCGTTTTTCTTCCCCCTCGACGACGACTTCGCGAGTCTATTGAGATAATTTTTTTTCCATGCGCGAATGCGAACGAGATCGGCTATTGCTTCTCATTCGTCCATTTCAGGTATTTTCTTTCAATTTCTCGGAAAAGAGTCACGAAGCCACAGGGAACTCGAGAATTCAGACGTAGCTCCAGGGGCTCCACGGAGCACCGGTTGAGAACATTCGAGAAAAACAAGAGAAACACAAGAGGAAGTACTCAGCATGGGTGAAACGTTCGTGGTTTTTCACCCTCTCTGCTGTCAAGTTTATCCCGAGTCACTGAGCAGGGGAGAACTTTTATAAAATGGAAACGAAATACGGCGGAAATTCTGACAAATGCTTCACAGACGAGAACAAAACTAAAAAAAAAACTGCGTTGTTTCGAGGAAACGCAGCATCTTCGTGAAAAATAAATGAAAAATTGAAATGCGCGTTTTACTTCTGCCTGACAACCGTTACCAGGAAACAATTTCTGAAATAGCTGACAAGCTCAGAGAAGCATTAAATTCCACCGCACGTGGGTATTTTCTAGAAAAACCTTTAAAAAGTAGGAAAGCAATTCATGGAAACAAGGTATTAAATCGGGGATAAGGCTTTCTGATGTATGTAGTTCCAAGTAGCGTTTTTACTTATTTTTTCGCTCTGGTGTCAGCGCTTGACCTCAACAGACGCTTTCGCACTCAAAGTTTATGTTCCCGCTTCCCTCGGGAGTGTAAGTATACGAAAAAACCAGAGCCATTATTAGAAACAGACGTTGATAGATTTTGCAGGAGAACTCTCCAATTTCCGTCGCAACCGAGACCACGTTCAACAAGCGGGATTCACACCAAACTCGAACAAACCAAAACTATCAACTCAAGAAATGTGCAAAATATTTTCAAAAGCTCCGTGCTGAAAAAAACACAGTTACCATCAAAGATTGAAGAAAATCGAGCAGTGGTTAAAAATACTTCGAGGAAACCGTAATCCACCTCAACCAGTCAGGATACATGATTATCTCGATCAACTGGTTATTTTTGTACTGTGCTATGCTTTCAGTAAAATATGTCTGGCCTCTTTTTTTAAATTAAATCTTTTAATTTATGCTGATGTTCACCAGAAGTGGTATTCTGTAAGAACAAAAAGGGGAGGGGTGGTTATTTGAAATTAAGTGCTCCAATTACACGATCTCTAGAAGCAAAATCTAAATCCAACCCATTCGGCGATCCACGAAAACGCGAAAATCAAGTGTTTGTTGATACAGTATATGAATGATTTCCTTAAATCGCAGTCCGAACTTTCGGATAATTTTTCGTGAAGGAGACAACTTCTCGTTCACGAATCAAAACGTTGAACCTTCACGAATAGAACTTTATATTTTTCTTTTTTTTCTCCGCACTAACACACACGAGTCTGGTGATTCTTAAATACTGCACTGCATTACTAGGCAAAAAAAGTATGTCCGTCCCCAACCCTCCGAAAATAATAAAACAAGTGTAGTACAGTATTAGCACGACACTGACGAAACCTCTAAACCAACCCTGAATTCATAAATCATGCCCATGATGCGAACACCACATAACCCACGAAGAAATATACTGCGTATAGAAAAAATATATATCGCAGTAATTGATAAAGCAGGATAGGTTAACGTTACAGGTCCTCCCCTGACTACCTGACAACAGAGCACACATGCAGTATACTAGCAGCCCTATCAGGAAGCACTTCTACACTCGGGATCTTCCGGGACCAAGAGGCAAAAGGCCGATCTTATTCCCGCCTAGCCCGGGTGATTGATGGGTTCGAAGCAACAACCCGACACGAATGTACACACACACACATGCACGATTGCATGGGCTTCCGTGCATTGCGTGAGCATAAGCATACAACGGGCCATCGGCGGGCAATCGGTCAACTGGCTCTGAACATCGACCCGCAACCGAGAATTTAATTTCGGGGACGGATTGACATGGGCTTTGGCCTGGTGAAACAATCACCCTCGGTTGATTTATTTTTGTGTGCTTTTTTTTTCTTCTTCAACACAGTTGTTTCCAGCGATGCGAGCATTTGTAACTACAGGTCTCGCACCACTCGGGTCCGTCCCATTTAATGTGAACAAGGAACTTGGCACTGTAATCCACCCGCCGCAAGCCGCGACTTGCTCAAGTTCCTTTCGTAAAATGAAGTAATGAAGTAAGAGAAAACGCGTCACCGTTCTTGGCACGTGTGATCAATCAAAAAAAGAAGCCGCAAGAATTGATCCTGACTAATAACGCAAGTTTAAGACCATGTGGCTGACGAGACACGATGTGAGTGCCAGGAACCATAATTATTTTTCTGGCTTATCGACGAAAGAATTATCTCGGCTGCCGCGCTTTTCCCCCGCCACAAGAAATTAAACCGTGACCGAGTTGAGTCATCAGATTGCCCAACTCACTTGTAAGATTCGCGCGGCAAAAATTGGAAAATTGAAAAAGGATTTTTACGATCCGACTTTGCAATATTGATGAAAAGGACACAGGCGAAAATTAGTTTCGACATGCGAAAATTGTGCCATAAGCCCTCCTTCTATTGGGACGAGTGCTTTCTCTCCGAGTGACATAAATGCATCCTTATCGAAAAACGGGTACCTCACTTTTATTGATCTCCTGGTGCGTTTTCGGTGCGACGAAGGAACTCCACTGAGCAGTTACATCTCCTGAACGGTTCGTGCAATCGAAATTTTTTTTTAATGAAGAACTCACTTGATTACCTTTTGAATGATGTTATATTTTATAGGTTTGGCCAAGAAGCACTTTTGAAAATAATTACCCGGGACAGGAAGCTGACATTCGTCGTCTCATGAGAGCTGACGAAAGGCTGTCCCGGTTCCGTGCGCCTCTGAGCGACTCGCAAGCCAGGACACATTTAGTGATTTTTTTATTGCGATACTTGCAAAGCTATGTATATAAATTCCTTCAAATGCTTTCCTCAATTTTATTGAGACAACGGTGAAAAGAAAGATAATCGTAATTGCAATGATGACCATAACGCATCTTTTCTTTCCTAATCTAGTTCGCACCCAGGGAACATTTTTCAACTTTCATCGACTGATTGTTATTCAGCTTGCACGTTCAATTGCTCTGTAACTATATTCAGTGACAGTATTTCTCCATCAAGTGTATTCCCGTCAATCGTGAGGCACCGAGCCAAATCGTTGAATGTGCAGCGAGTCAATTATCATGAATTTCGCGAGAATACACGTGATCCTTATTAATTTCATGAATAGTCTAATGCTAGTCCGATGATTCTATATTTACGGTTCTCCCCAAATAATCAAACAAAGAAAAAAAATTATTCTACGTGCTTGACGTTAAAATATTGCAGTACAAACGAATCCGACGGATTCATTCGGCAGATGCGAAGGCCTGAAATCGCTGAAGAATGAAACGATACGGGCTTTATACTCCCCGGTCAGAGTTCGCAGTCAGAACACGTATTTTTCACCCGCAACAGGGACCCTCATGTTGTGATCATCATTAGAAAGGCGGGCGGACAACTGGCCCCAAAAATAAGTCCACCCACGATTCGAAGAAGAAAAAAAAAAAAAAACTGTCCGATACCCAGCATTTTGGACCGGAATGCTGTGAACACGATTTGCCCATTGTCCGAATTCCGAATTCAAATTCATCCCTGATACGATGTCGAATATAAGTCTAAACACAGGGTGCTGTTCCGTTATACGGGGAATGTTGCTTCTCGCAATTGTTTTATACCCCGATTAGCTACGTACCCCTCAGGAAAAAATTTTAGGGATTGAGGCAAAAAAAATTATTTTTCAGAAAAAATAACTTTCGCATTCAACGAAGGTCTTCTGCTCATTAACACCGTATTCACGAAATCATAGGATCATAGACAGCTCCTTGTTTTTTGGGCATAGATCTGAAGGAAGCACGAGAAGAACACAAAAAGTTTAATTCGAGGGAAATTGTGGACGAAGAAAACCTTTTTTTATTTTCCAGGAACAATGCCCGCTGTTTTTATTCAAATCATCATTTAATATTAAGTAAAGGCCTCTTATATGAGTATTGAGTTCGTCTCATGAAGAAATGTCAAGGAAGCGGAACATTTAATCGACAAAATACGGTATCTGGACAAATATTCCATGGAAATCAATACAGGGATGGAAGTTCATTCATTTAATTTTTAAAAAAGCACTCGATAAATGGAGGAATACGTGGCTGACTGCCACAAGCGCGATTAAAACGGACTGAGATTAAAATAATAAATGCGAATTTTCATACTCTGGTCTCAAGGTCGTGCTATTTTATTTTTCCGAATTATTAGCGGATTCGGTAGTCTTTCTTGGCCCCTCGAAAACACTTCAGCATTATTTTAAAAACTCATCCGACGGTCAGTTTTCCCCCGCAATAAAATCTGCAACATTCGCAAGGTTACAGCGGCAATTCGCCCAATTTTATTTTATTTTATAAAAGATCCTCGTAGAAGGCGAATTTTACATCGCAGTTCAGCGAGGTTAAATTACGAAAGCTCTTGAAGGAGAGGCGCCCCTGATCATTTTATTTTCTCTCTCTCTTTTTATTACCCGAAATAAAGTGAGAATGGTCTCAAGAGACCCGTTTCGGGATGTGCCGAAGGAAATGAAGCAACGCAGTCGGTGCGCAAGAGGGTCACATTCGAGAGCAGCCCAGAAAGAAGTTCCCCGGCGGTCAGGTGGGTCCCAGAAACGGCGCTCTCGTATCTTTTATCGCACCGAGATCCTCGAAGCGGCGCGTGTAAACACGACACAATCGGAGGAAGCGTCAGCGCACGCGTTTTGTCGGCAAACTGTCTCGGACGTGCGACCTGGAAAAATAGAACACCCCGCTGACCCCGATTCGCGACGCATCAATTTATTGCTTTGACACTGGCGCACACCTCGTGAGATAGTCTCGAAGAACAAACAAAAAAAAAACGAGCAGAAATGTATTTTTTAAAATTAAAAAAGGACGAACAAGGCGAGCTTGCGAGGTTCGGTCCACAACTTTTTTCCTCACCTCGAGCGATGAATGAAGATGGACATCATGTTCACTGATCATTCCCTACTAACTGTTACCATTTCCCACACCCCGATCGGAAAAAAAATAATAAGGCGTTAAAAAAGCACCATCCACTTTAAAGAAATCAGATTCACTTGCCAAGCTCATATTTATGAACAGAATTAAATCTTTCCAGTAAAAGTAAAACAAATGTTACGACGTCGATCTGAAAGCAACAAGTTGCGAAGTTCGGTTTTCACTTGAAAATCTCAGGCACGCGAACATAAACTTCCTTCATGTCTCGTCATTGACGCGTCGCGGTTTAAAAATATTCTGAATAAAACGTTGAGTACTCAAAGGCCACTTTCGGACGCTACTGACAAAACTTTTGAGCCATCCAATGTATTTTTGTATTCTGCCGCGTCAGCGATTTTATAGTTTATATATTTTTTTGTTCCGCGGTCATTGCGGAATGGAGGTCATATTGACTCAGCGGTCACGCTCGTCCGTCACTATTCGCAGAGACCACAAGGCCTCGCTTTCAAACAAGAACTTCACTTCAGTCGGTCCGAGGGAAACATTAAGAGCAGTTTAGGATTCTCTGACCTATTAACATTCACGCGCGTTCTCCAGTGATCTATTATTCTATTTCACAAGGGGAAATCGCCACGTTTCCCCGGAATAATCCGCGCACTGCACTAGCGCGGCACGAAAAGTAAAGAGAAGTGTGGAATTTGGAGTCATCCAAAGAAATGAAATCCGGTCAAATTATTGCGACTCGGTCGAAATATAAAACAGAAACACAGTATTCTGTATTTCAACACCCTACTCCGCCGATCTAACTTTTCATCGCCGAATTCGGGAAAGGATTACGCATTCAACTTCCGAGACTATAAAAATCTTCTCGCTAAAATTTTCGTTTACAAAAATAAATCTCATACTTCGTTCCTTCTGTTTCGCTCAAAATTTTAAAATCCAAGGCGGCTTACCGATACAACATTCGGAAATCCGGACCTAACGTTAACTTGGGTGGATTGAGCCTCTTTGGATTATCTGTGTAGCCTTGGAAATCCACCCCAATTGAATGGAATCACTCAATTTTTTGACATGGTTTCTAAATTCGGCACAAAAGTTACACCGAAGTCGAACAAAGAGTTAGGTCGAGAAAAATAAGCTCTTGGACACGGTTCAGTTGCTCAAACGGGGTCATCGCATGCTTTGAGACTTCCAAAAAAATCGCTTTGAATCATAAAGTCACGTACATAAACTTTTCTTCAAAATCAGTTGAGTACTAGAATGCATTCTGCTCATCTGCGAAGGAATAAGACGAAAATTGGCCCAGAAAGAATGCTCTGCATTTCTCGCGTAACGGGAGAAGATATTCGTAAACCTATATTTCTCTTTTGGAATTAAAACCCGTTTTTCATGGAATTTGGAGGAATGGCGAAGGAAAAAATGGCACGTAACGGCACTTTGACGATCACTATCAGTACTGTACCCACAAAATATACGGCAAAAATGGATGAGCCTGAAACCTCGTTCACGAGTTCTTCTGGTACTGTATTTCAGTATTTGGGAACGAAGCACAAGACGTCAAGACACTTAAGCAGAAAGTGGGTCCATGTTCAGTGATCCTGAACTTCGCAATCTAGACAAGTTAACCTAGAACAGACTGCGGCGGAAGAACATGAGCAAATGATATTTTTGAAGAAAAAAAACTTAATTCTTATTCGAATGAAAAACTACTGTATAACATAATGCAAAGATTTTACGTATGAGGCGAAATCGGAGGCTTAAAAGTAATGAATAACTACGCTTTTGAGAAGCATGTATACTGTACTAGAATTCAAGCGCAGAACGAATGAAGAAACGGAACGAACTTCCAAGCAATCTTTGAACGCAGGAAGCAAAAAACTGTCCGGAGCCCGTGATTTCGACAGAAGTTTTATGTACCGTAACTTGAAATCGCAAAGGACTCACTGCATTCAACTAACCAAAATAAATCAAATTTAGGTCTTCTAAAAAATTTACGGACACATCGGTTCGTTAAACCTGAATTCAAAACCAAATCGCTGAATATTTCTATTTGAAGAGGAAAGTCCGCTTCTACATAAAATATCGCGGTCGACGTGGAAATTGGAATCTGTTATTTTTGCGCAAGGATGAGATGGATTGAAGATTTATTCACAAGAAGGTAAATGTAGCACGACCAGAATTAAGTGACACGTCCTTCCGTAGATAAGTTTTGAACAATTACGTTCGAAGGCCGAGTTTCTGAACACGATTTGCATATCAGAAAAAAGGAGGTCCTGCGCCTTGAAAATACTGTATGAGCCGATAATTGCAAAATCCTTGAAAAGTTTCGAAGTATTATACATATACTGTATTTTTTTTTCTAACATTCAGATGGGACGGTTCAAGCTATCAGCTCATTGCAAAGTTGGTCTCACTTGGGTGACTGAATCTTCACTAATTTGCCAAATTTTGTTTCTTCAACAAGCGTTGTTCGAATTTATTTAGAATAAGATGATCATTTCTTTACAAACATTTCTTAAAATAGCATTCTCAACTGTTTGAACCATCACGCAAAAAAAAAGTCCCTTCGAGTCAAGAGTGAAGTTGGGTGTAAAGGTATTCGGACAATGTCATCATCATACTACTGTATATCTACAGTACAATATTCACCACACCTAGGATAGACCTGAAAATATCCTTTTTAAATAAACTTGAAAGGGATTTGTTACAAAATACACTCACATCGTAATAACAAGTCAGGCATACATTTCTACGCGGAAATAATTCGTGGCTTAAAGGGTTTCCAGCGCTTTGAAGACCCCAACAAGAGCCTCTCTCACATTTTTTTTCTCAAAGGGATTGCGGCTAATTTAAAGACCAATTGATGCCGAACTATTCAAAATCCAAAACACACGTTAGATGATCAAAAAAATTAAACTTCTTTCGAGTGAAGATGCTAACATGCTATGGTTAAAGTACAGTAAATACATTACAGTATTATGGTGACGGAGTTTCGCGGCTGGCATTTTTTCAACCCTCCCCGTTCATTTTGACTGACGGAAAATCACGCGCAACCCACAACCAGGCTGTGATATTTACAGTCGTATTTTAAGCAGCTCAACGAAAACGCCGTATTCATTTACAGAGGGATACATCCGATCCCCACGAACTGATTGGTCACAAAATCCACAAGGGGGAAACCGGCAGCTGGCGATGAATCGATACCCGTGAACACATGATCAAAGAACGCTCAACGGAGCGAGGGTGCGAACGATTCGCCGAGAATCGCAATCCAATCAAGCATTAGGGTATCTGCATTCACGAGTGACAATTGAGTCATTCGCCTTTCACAGAACGGACAGCGCTGCCGCCATATGGCACGAATAACCCTCCACAGAGACGGGGAAAACTAACTTAATGGAGCTTTCCGGAAATCAGGACAGTTTTTTTTTTTCTAGAAATAACTCCGTAAGTACCGTATTTTGATGATCATGAACAGCAGCCCGATTTGTTCCCCGCCACTTGAAGATTTAAAAAGTATTGCATAGGCTGCAAGAAATTTGAAATTTCGCGAGGGAAAGCTGTGGCTGATACACGTACAGCGAGAATCGCATTTGCTGTCTCTGATCCGCAAGATAAATTTGATTCATTTCAGACGAACTTGACATCGTCGAAAAATCCTGGGAATGCCAAAAAGAACAGGAAATGAACAGAAGAAAATCTTCGAGCTTCTTCTCCCTTCCGCTGAATTTGTGTCAGCCTCATTCTTCTGTTTTCACTGAACTAAATCTCGAATACGAAATGCATTTCCAAGTACGATTCCATCAGGGCTCTATTTTAAAATATTTTGAACATAGGCCACGCCGAAATTTTTTAGCCTATTTTCATTTTTAAAAATTCGAATCGTGAACATCGAATCCGAAACAAAAAACGTTTGATCTGATTCAAACCCTTTTTACTGACGCGAAAAGCTTTCGATATTTTTTACGCGATGATACAATGAAGATGGTGATTTGCAACATTGAATATTAAAAGTTTTTTCAATGAACCCTGCGAAGAGATTTTCCGTTGTTCATCTGGGCGTGAAAATCACTCGATTTCACTGCACAGCAGGAGGTTTGCTCGAGTCGCAGTCGACACAGACGCGAAAATTTCCGCTCCGAATCGTTCACTCAGCCGTTGACAATATTCAATTGACTTTTGCATTTTGCACAATATTGCCACGCTTCGGATCAAATCGCGCAAGAGGGCTCCGTTTTTTTAATAGATTTTACTTCTCCATCTCAACTGGAAAACTAATACGAAGATTCGTTTTAATCACTTGTTCGACTGTACCCCCGAACAATTAGAAAATACTGTATGCGTAAACTTGCTTGATATACAGTATTTTCTATTCCTGGAAACCAATTCAGGTTCTTAATTTTTTCTAAAACTTGAGAGCGATGTACTTGAAGCTTCCGCGTCAATTGCGAACCATTCTTGGTCTAATGGATATCAAATGGGAAGTCTTGGATCAATTTTTCGAGACACTTCGCAGGACAAATTAACTATTTCAACCATGCTTAAAAAGAAAGGATAATGGGTGATGGTTGAGAAATCGGACGGGTTGATGTTTTCCTACGCGGAAGATTGGAATACAGTACTGTACTGTACTTCAAAGATCCTTCGATCATCAAAATCAACATAACTTTTCGTGAAATGCGGCCAGAAAATTCATGAAAAATCAAACTGCGCGCGACAAAAAAAAGACACTCCACTCGTTAATGGCGGTTGAAGCTGCTGGTGGTAACTCTTCGAAAAGAAGCATCTTTTAGTGCATACGACCATGAACTGAATGCGTACTGAGTGTGTCTCGGGCTCACACACACAAAAACACGTTTGAGGGACTTGCAACTAAATTTCTTCTCCGAGTCTCGCCAGTCTCTTTCCTTCGCGAAGCAACCCACGCAAGACGAAGCCGTGTCGTCCTTGTTCAGACAAACCGCAGCAGGAAAACACACGACTTCGCCTTCAGCGCATTCTTTCCACGATGATATCCGTCAGTATTATCCGAATCACAGCCAGAGGGGTGAAGCGATGAATAGACTCGGCAACACATGCTTTTAAAGCGGCAAAGGCCACGAAAGCATCGGCGTATCACTCCTTTCGGTCACCAAAAAGGATAAGCACAACTAGCTACAACGAGCCGACGCGACACTGTACATAACAGGTGAGACGAGACATGCACCCAGACGTGAAGCAATGAGGCGAAAATCAACCAGAGTTCTGGACTTGTGGAAATCAACGAGGAGAATAGCTTCCATGACCAATGGTTTCACTGAATCCAGTTTACAGCATTTCAGAGTTTTGCAAGAAGATTAGACAAAGCAAAGCCTTTTCCATCAGGGATCCACTTTGATATGGTGAACATTAAAATAATTAAGAGCGCTACAAATATCATATCTCCAACGTTCCTCTGACGCGAAATATGACTTTTGATTTTACTTGCAAAAAGCATACCGAAGAAGGCAAGGGATAAGTGTGATATAAGTGCAACAAATTCGTTACACAGTACAGTACATCGGTCGTGGTGGGCTTTTTCTTTAAAACGAAAGCTTTGATTTTAATTGCTCTTCGTTAGGTGCTCGTTTCTTTGTTGCATTTTCGTCTGGGTGCGTTTCTGTCAACAGGGAACAATGCGAACACCTTGGGCTTCCAAACTTGACTTTTTTTTTTATTTATTGACGAAGAGAACAGATTGGACGAAAAAACCTTGAACTCTTCGGATCGCCATAACGAAGTGCACAGTAGACAAATTGGTTGAAGGAAAAGCAGTCGTCTATCGATCGGCTTACCGGAAGTACAACTATAGTCATCCAATTTAATTGGACCAGACCGCGATAAACTTGAAATATGCAGTGCATTTGCCCTTGAAACCGGATATAGCGTTATGAGTTATTCTTCCGAGAGTACAGGAAGTTGAAAACATTGACATTTGAAATGTTTCACTTTCACCGAATATTTTAGCAATAAGCGCGAAAGGTGCTGACAGGACACTGCTGGGATTTTTTCAAGATAGACGTGTTGAACGTCTTGCTTGTCTTTACGTAAGTACTAGAAGGGCTATGATTGGAAAGCAGTAATGACTTCATACGGAAACCAAACATTCTAATTGCAGAGTGATTGCGTTGTTTTTAATTATATGCACAGCACTGTACAGAAAATTCGCGCTACTCACCAGGAAAGTCATGGTCATTCTAACCTAAGCAACCTAACTTCGCCACACTTGATCTTGTGGGATCTAACCTCAGTAGACCTTCATCACAGTACTGTATATACATGGTTCTACCACACCTACATTATTTTTGTGACTGGACCGATAATGCATAAAAGAAGGTCACATGATTTTGATTACTTGTCGGTGGAACGTCCTGCCTGGATCGGGAACTCGGAAGTACTGTAATGCAAATACCAGAGCCCAACCCAGGCTCAGCGACTATCAGACAAAGTACCTAAGCAGTCCGCATTAGAATTGTGCGACATGAATAAAAAGTTACTGTTAAAATGTATGCTGTATTGAACAATATCACAGATAGCCCAGCAGTTCATGCTTAAAAAATATCAGTAAAACGGAAGGGAAATGAAATACAATATTACGAAATTAGCATGAACCATATGAACATGAAGCGCTTTGTACAAACATTACGTGTATCACCAATATTCAGCAAAAAAAAAAAAAAAAAAAAAAAAAAAAAAGAAACATAAAAATAAAAAAAAAAAAAAAAAAAAAAAAAAAAAAACTCGCGAGATCTGTTGCTGCATCCTGAACTTTTTTCGATTTTGAAAGTTTTATTTTAAGGCTCGAAACGTCCTTAGGACGAAAAACTAATCATAGACTGCACGGGGTTCTTCATTGTTCTGAATACTTGACAATTTCTTGGTTATCAGCTCTTCTCTTGTCACTGTCCAAACACGCGAATGGGTGAATGAAAAATGTCATATACAGTATAATCCACTGAGATCCTTCGCGAAGTCGAGTCGAAACGTCACTGAATCACGATCCCGGCATATGGAAGACACTCTTTCTTTCTCCTTCCATGTAAAATCTTCCCGATAGGTGCGCGGGGGACAGATGGGAATCATTCACAACCCTTTCGCGAACAATCACGCGATCTGCTTTTTTTATTTTGATTTATTTTTTGTTCGACCGAATACAGCACCAGAAAGACAGACCCGTTTCTTGAGAAAAATGGGGGGGGGGGCAGGAAATCTTCGGGATTGTTTCTCAGGCTAGACACGCGGCCTCGCGAAGAACCGACTCTTGATACAGTGAGTGAGTCACACATCGCGCGGTTTTCGCAACAGGAAATTCGACCGCGGCGCGAAATCGCAAGCGCGAGAGCCGGTGAAGGCGACGTTTCCGCGGCGGGATTATGGCATACTAAATGCAGTATTCTCTTGTCTCTCTCTTTTTTTCTTTTCTTCGTCGAGCTCTCTTGAAAGCACACAATGCGCACGAGTGGGAACCGGAAGAGAGTAAACCCACAGCACAGCACATTACACTACACTACAGCAGTTCACTCGAGAAATTGATTGTCAAGTCCATCCAACCGTCTGCATCAATATATCCACGCGAAACCCGGGTCTCCACCGGAAGTCAATCCATTCCGCGCTTTTCAGTTGAGTTCAAAAGCGTTTGTGTTTTCGTTTCGTCTGTCCTTTCACGTATCGTCGTTTTATTGCATTATCGCTTCCGACTATTCATGCGTGTCATGAGCCGAGAAAGGCAACCGAGCCTTCGCACACGCCAGGTTTCCGAGCGAGACTGCCGGAGTTCCGCAGCAGCTGCGAGGTGCGGTACTCTTTCGAGCGAGTACTGCGGCAGCACCAAGAAACCCACAACGCATGACGGCGAGCCAACAATGAACCAACCCTATTTTACCCCCTGGCAGGTACAGTATTGAGGCGGTTGCCACATGCAAGGGTGTGTGTTTGTTCTTTTTCCACAATAAGAAAGGTGCAGGTCGAATTTGAATCTCGATTCTGTTCCAGGCGTTAACAACAGTCCATACTGTTGTTTGCCAGGAAAATAAGTTGGTTTAAAAGTTTGGCAGTTCGGTACCTTCGAAATGCAGCTATTTGAGAACTGAGGTTTTCGATTCAGAATTATCTGATCTACAAGACTCTGATATTAAAATCCGCTCTTGAATCTGCATGTGGTTAAATGACCCTCAAGATCAGTAGGTACCCACCTACTGGCTTCAAGGTAAGGACTCGGTTTTACACTCACATCCTTTACTTCAGTGGAGAATATTCTATATTTCACAATTAATTTATATTCCAACTGAAATGCGCCAGTTTTACAGTGTGTTTTTCTTTTAATTCTGAGATCAATTGGCTCTCTTCAAAGTTAGGTACACGTGAGTTGACATTCACCAACTGAAACAATAAAAAAAAAAACACTTGCGAACAAACTGATGTGACCTTTGTATTACTTGAAAATCCGTGCACTATGATGATATCAGCCAAAAACATTTAAAGCAGGCCTCCGCCAGATTTTCTTCAGTTTGTAATTGGAATCGCTGCCAAATACACGAAAAATGCAGCGCTAGTGACGCTAAAATTTCGCAAGATTGGAACATGTATTTCTCACTGAAACATAGTTTTAAAAACTGGGATCTTTCCACTTCTTCCAGCGCTGAGAAAGGGTTACCAACTACTGTGCTGTATTTAAAATAGGTGGTAGCACGTGAATTACTCGTAGATTCTGTAATCAGATTTTTTTTAATGCAAGCACGGCAGATGATCCTCACTTCATCTCGGTGATTAATTGCTCTTCGTTTATTTTTTTCCCATTTCAACCTTATTGATGAACGCTTCAGGCACTAATTTGTAAATTACCAAATTCTAATGAGTTGAAGTCAGACAATGATCATTCATCCATAATCTAAGAAAGGAAGCACAGAACTTAACAACCAACCCTTTTAGTTGCCGGGAAAAACTGCTGATACTGAGCATCGCTTGGGAAAATGTTTGTTCGGCCCACGAACGCGGAGCACTTCCTGGAATTGTGTGAGGGGGCGTCTGTGCGAAGGCTGACAAAATCTTTACAAAATAAAAAGCTAAGGTACACTGTATTTGTTTGCTCCTTCGTTGGTAACTCAGCCTCCCTGGCTACCCTTAAGTTTTCGAGACAGGTTAAATCATACAACACAGTACAGTACAGTACTTTTAAAGGAATTCGTGCCTTGAAACTTTCTAGGAAAAGCACTCGATGCACCTTTATTTTTAAAATTCACATATCCTCGAATTCCACGGTTTTTATATTGCGTTCCTTGAATTTGATTCAATTGCTTAAGCCTTAAAGCATGAACTCGGGAACAGAATGAAATCATCAGAGAACACGAAATTATCCTAAGAACATAAGAAGGCGAGTCTGCATGCTTTCGGAAACGAACCCATCTTATCAAGTTTCGTGAATAATTTATGCGAATTGAACCAATAACAAATTGAAGTTGATAGGAATTCTTCGGTGCTAAAAATGATGAAGTTCAAAAATGCGCACATAAAAAATCGAAATGATTCGTTCGAAAATAACACAACAAATATGTACTACTACGTATTACGACTTCACAAGAGAAACGGTTAAACCGTCGAGTGAACGCCTTTCTGACAGATTTTCCAGTCTTGGCAGTTTGGGAATTAATTGTTGGCCCACTAACGGAGAATCGGTAGCAGAGAATCCGAGTTGCCATTGTTCAAAATTTTCTCTCACTTATTTCATTCGTAATATCGTCGCGTCTTCAAGTACAATCCAGCAGTTGGAACAAGACTCAATCCAGCGCATGCATGTCCGGTTTTGACACAAACTTCTTCAGAACCCCAACGAAGGAACGAACACATGCACGTCTGATGGAATCATCCACGGAATCCTACTCTCACTAGCATTGAAAAAAAAAGTCTGACCTCGACAGACCCGATTCCTCCGTGTGCACATAATCTGACCTCTTTCAGAACAAGCACATCCTATTCCACAGTTTCCTGTCCTCTTCACTCGCGGTCAGGTCGAGAGTTGTGAATTTTAAATGAGTAACGGAAAACAAATTATTTAAAGAAGGCTAAGCTAGTAATTGCGATCATATCAAATCATTTGTCCCCGCACAAAAATCGTCAAAATTTTTTTTTTAGACAACATATACAGCATAGCAATATATACTCTTTTGGGACATTTTCCGAGTACATACAACCATTCGCAGAGCAGTATTATTATTTGATGTCTTTTCTTGGTAGAAAACCAGCCTAGACATTTCAAAGTTGGAGCAGGTCTTCGCGATGACCAAGCGAGGGAATACGGTAGAACACAGTCTCTGTGACAGCCTTTCGGATTCATGTTCGAAAGATACGCGCTGGCAGACAAGACCATATCGATACGATTTTTTTCAAGAATGATAACCCCAGAAGTTATATTGACCCACATATAAAAATGAATAAATATAAATCGAGAAAACAAAAACACTCAAGGACAGTCAAAAATTCATGGAGAAACAGATTAGTTTTCTCAATTGATCGATAAGAATTTATTTCTGCTAATAATTTTAAATCAGGTATCTTCAGATTGAACCAAAGATAGACTTATAGAGGCTTAGAAACCCGAATCGCATCGCACAGCCGGAAAAATCCCATTAAAAAACGAATTAAGCAAACTATCAATATCGAAAGCCATTTTCGAACGTTAATTTCCTCTTGTTCACGTTCGGAAGGCTTTAAAAAGTCACGCCAGACTCAGTGGAAAGACTGTAAATGATAAAAGGTTTCTTTTCAAGGCGGGAAATTGCAAATCCTTGTCTCGATGGTCAGAAGAATTGATATAAATGCTGTATAGTTTACAATGATTGCCAGTGATCGAAATAATTCCAGTAAAAGTTCGCATAAAATCAATTCCAGTTTTTTTTACTTCAATTTATCCAAAAATGAACCACAGCGGTCTTCTAAACGATATCTTTCGTTGACTATCAAGGTCGAGTCAACTGTTAATCTTTGTCAAAGTAATTCAAGTTATATTGAAAGGATTAGTGGAAAAAGAATTTCGGAACTCAAGGAAGCTCACGCGGGAAATTGAAGGATAAGCTGAAAAGAAATAAATTTTCCAATAACAGTAAGATTATCGATTATTCTGCAGGATCATAAAATTCTTGCAACATTTTACCAATAACTGAGTTTTATTTTCCGGAAAATCGTTTTTCATTTCAACTCTAATGATTCCTTTTCTGGATCGGATCCCCCCAGAAAAATTATCTGATTTGATTGTCTGCTAAACTCGACGAAGTTCAATCAAAATTTTTCATTCCATCCACATTGTTCAAGGCAATCGAAGACAATTTCAGCCAAAACTTCGGCATTCACAAAAAGCCGCCTCACGGCCAAAAATAAAAAATAAAGCAGAAAACCAGTCCCAATTGGGAAGCACTACGATAAGGTGTTCAGTCTGTAATCGAACAAAAGTAATCGTTGTCACATAACGATTGCAGAGACACCAAGAATGAGTTATAACATTCCATTATGGCGTACACTTGGGATCATCAAGAGTACCGGAGCGAATGGCGAATTGATGTACGTACCGTAAAAGTACTTTGACAAAAGAGGAAATGGGACACCACGCGGAGGGGGGGGGGGGGGTCTCAGTGTCAGGTTTCCTTCCGGCTAACAAATGCGCGTCAGGGTCATCCAACAACCATTAAAATAACTGATTGAGTTAAAGCGGATCACAATGAGCATTTAATAGAGGTTCATCGCAAGTAATAGTTGGAACTCTGCGAGAAGCTAATTCTGGGAAGAAATTTCGGCGCAAAAAATAAGAACATCAAAATGATCATCAATCTTTCAAAAGGATGGCCTCAACGCGATTCGTTCGCGGCCCAATACTTCTTTTTTTTTCGAATCCGAAAAACGGGTAATTAAGCAGACAGAACTTTCTTGAGTTCTTTCAACGATCGGTGTCCCTGAAAACGAGAATTATTATCACTGAAACAGGGAAAGGTGCGTGGGAAGATTTTGCGGCGAAGCAGGAAGCAGTGTTATATTTCAAATTGATGATCGTCATTCGAAGGGCGCAAATTCCAAGGTTTTCCAACGGCGAATGACGATTTCATTCGAAATTACGCTCGTTTCACGCAAAAAATGCGGGTTGGGTTATCTTTCTTCGAATGATGTGGTTGTTGGAAAATTTTAATATTTACGGTACCTCAAAATGAAGTTCTTTGTGTATAAAATATTGAGGAGTATTCGAACTGCATAGAAATAAAAAAGCAAGATTGTTCGCGTGTCAAGGATTTCCTCCCATTGTGATTTTGGAAAATGTCGTTCACCAATCGAAACACTCTTTTCGGACAATCTTCCCATTCAGCGTCATTAACTAAATAATACTGTCGATAAGATCAAAATACTTTTCCACCGGAATATTGCTGTAAGACCTGGGATACGTTGCAGAAAATATATTGGATATTTATAAGCACTTAGCCCTCAATCACATTCATAAAACATGCAAATGCGGCATAAAACCTCATCAACCCTCAATGATGTACAATAGTGTAATTTATGAAATGGCAGTACCTCATAAATCTCACATTTTGCCAACCTTTTCGTCAGGGTACACGAAAACAAGTTTAATGCACTGTTTTCCAGCTGTTCTTCCAACACATTCACTTCGACATTTTCCAAACCAAACTTTCCATTCTTTGGATCGAAACAAGGACCTACAATTTTTTTCGCGATTCCAGGGGTGATGACATAAATTATTTCTCCGTAATGCTGACACAGCATTGAAGAACTATAATTACAGGGAAGAGAAGCGTCGTTCCCGATCGAAGGAGCTTGTGTTCCGGAAAATACACCAAGTAGATCGCGGAAGGGAATTCTTCGATTTCATTGCAGGAAATCTGTGCATTTGATTGCTTTACAACATAAAATAAGGAAGAAGTTCGTGGTGGTAGAATTCATTGTTTTATCCCGAGGAAATCCCAGGTAAAAAAAAAATCAAAGCGGCGATTCGAAGGTCGCGGTAGCCCCCAAACGCATTAAAAATCCCGGGAACCGCCCGAAAATCACGCTCTATCCAGTGTAATAGTTGTTTGATGGTCACAAATGGAACAAAGCCGCGGTCGCAAATCAAAACCTTCCAACAAAAACACGCTTGAACCGAACGAATCCCGTCTGACTCCGTGCTCACGGGATTAACTCGGGCAATTCCCGAGTCGACAGTTCATTCATCATGCGAACCCCAAAACCCCCTTCGCGCAACGCATTCCTACCGCAAAAAAAAGCAGGAATGAAACCCTGAATTAGGCCTCTAAGAAAATCTGACAAACGGAATCGACGCTGGAAGGTTGCGATGCCACAAAGTGAGGTCCACCAAAGGTTCAAGGCTTACTTAATTTTCCTCTCTTAAAGAACAACGCGAACATTTTCCGGTTCTTTTATTCTCTTCTGTTCAATCCAATGAGCATATTCCGACTAGGTTTTCCTCATCTGACCCGATCCTCAAATAATGAACGCCTCCTCCTATACATTATTCAATGCCAATGCGGTGACCTGAAGTAGAAATGTTTACACGGGAGTGACGAGGCGGAACTGTCTAGTGATCGAACACGTAATGAAGATTTCATTCGGATTCAAATTAACGGTTAAAAACTCGGGTCCTTAGAGCGAGTCATTCAGAGAAACGCTGACTAATGGCGAGGTGAACTAAGATGATATTCCGTTCGGTTGCCCACTTCCTGCTCCGATATTCGAGGGGTTCTCGTTCATGAAAGTCAATCAACGACGCGATTCGTTCGTCTTTCCGGAAAGGCTTCCTTTGTTTCCGGAGGAAGACCCTAACGACTGTTTTACTGCGTCCAAGATCCGCTCATAACATTTGCAACGTCATCCATCATTTTATCCTATAAATATCTGAAGCTTGCGGAAGAATGAAAAAATATTGTATCTATGTAAGTGCAATATAATCGGAGAAATGCCGCAACTATTTCCTCGGTGAGACATTTGAGCGGAAATTGTTTTCAATCGAATCAAGCCCGAGCTCCTAAAAAATCCGCACAGTATTTCAAATAATGAGAGTTGTTTCATAAATTTTGTCAGTCGGACTTTCCTCATCGGAATCATAAAGGATTCATGGAGAGGAATATAATTTCTACAGAGTGGTAATTTACTATTCCAATTTATTTTCACGCAAGTTAAAACCAGGAACTTCTTGCTGACATGAGCGATAATTTCGTTAGAATCGCGCCCATTAAACGGCAGCTCTAGCAGCTGATTTTCAACATCGAATTATGCAAAGAGTATTCAAATATAGGGCAAGAACACATTCTGCACTTAACGAGAAACAATATCTTACCCGGATGATTCCAATCTTGAACGACGACTGCAAAAGCCGCTCGTGAAACGCGATCATCATCACCGTCACAAAAGGCAACAACACTCATGGCAGTACAGTACTGCTTCCAATATCGACCCGCACATGAACAGAAAGTAGGTTACCTCAGGTCAGTTTCCACTCAAGGTGTTCGTTAAATCCAGGTCAAATTAGACACAGTGGCGAATTTTTTTGAAACTCTACGGCAAAGTGTGTTACTGAAGGAATTCGAGACTATGAAATCAACACACGCGGTCGGATATGAATCAAGAGTTTTGAATACACGGAGAAAGGTTTCGAAAAAATTCGGGGAAAGAAAGCGTAAAGTAATATACCTATCATACTAGAAGAAAAGCTTACTATGAAAGTAAAAAGCACTCGATAGAAACTCCTTCCCAAAAAAGGAATAAATTTGGCACAAAGAGCACGCAAGAGAAACTCCACAAAAATCAATTTATTTAATGCGATCATACCTGCCTCGTGCCTTTCTCGTGCTTTCATACATAAATTTCTCCATGATTTCAGAAGCGTATAAAAACACAAATGTACGCAGAAGGACTTTTCAGTGAATAAGAAACGTATCACAACTTACATATAAAGCATCCAGTGAAAAGACTGTAATTCAAAAACCACATACGGAACCAAAGCTAGAAGGACAAAATTCAGTACAGAACGCATTCATGAAAAAATAAGTTATTTAAGCAGCAAGTTTCGTTTTTTCAATTCCCATCCATAATTAGGCGTAAGAAACTCGAGATGGGGTTCACAGTAAAAGAAAATGTGATTCTAAAAGAAAAAAATTAATTGTTTTCTCTTGGTGCTTTTTTCCCCCCGACACGTATCATCGAACATTACCATCGATCAGCACCTTTATTCCTCTGCACACAAGCTCGATCAACCACTTCCAAGTCTGCAACGCGTCACACAAAATATTCAGAAATTGAAACCTCGGATCGATCTTCCAATCGGAACTCATTAGGTAAAAAAGGCAGAGCGAGAAAACGAGTTAGACGCGACATGACGTTAATTTATTTAATGCGATCATACCTGCCTCGTGCCTTTCTCGTGCTTTCATACATAAATTTCTCCATGATTTCAGAAGCGTATAAAAACACAAATGTACGCAGAAGGACTTTTCAGTGAATAAGAAACTTATCACAAGTTACATATAAAGCATCCAGTGAAAAGACTGTAATTCAAAAACCACATACGGAACCAAAGCTAGAAGGACTAAATTCAGTACAGAACGCATTCATGAAAAAATAATCCGTTACTTAAGCAGCAAGTTTCGTTTTTTTTCAATCCCCATCCATAATTAGGCGTAAGAAACTCGAGATGGGGTTCACAGTAAAAGAAAATGTGATTCTAAAAGAAAAAAAATTAATTGTTTTCTCTTGGTGCTTTTTTCCCCCGACACGTATCATCGAACATTGCCATTAATCAGCACCTTTATTCCTCTGCACACAAGCTCGATCGACCACTTCCAAGTCTGCAACGCGTCACACAAAATATTCAGAAATTGAAACCTCGGATCGATCTTCCAATCGGAACTCATTAGGTAAAAAAGGCAGAGCGAGAAAACGAGTTAGACGCGACATGACGTCCCAAGGACGAAACGATTAGAGCCACCAGGCGTCAAACGAATGATCACGACACACCAGGAAGAGCGACACAGCGACGCTTTTAATTCTGGACGCAAGCAGTCGCATCGAGTTACCAAGGCCCCGTTATAGGCCTTCATGGCCCGCACATCCTTCCGAATAACGCGAAGTCAACTGCAGGGAAAATGGCTAAATTAAGTCAAATTAACGCCAGCAACACCTGGAGCAACCGAAAGAGAACTCCTGGTCCGACACTCTGGACTACGAGGTGACCGGGCTTCCGGCTTTCTCCGACAAATTTCCCTCAGCGCAAAAAACAAAAACCGAAGTACAGCTATGAACCTTAGTCAAATGTGTTTTTTTGGGGGGGGGGGGGGGCGTGTCGGAATTTCAAGCACACGCACACACAGACGGACGGAACTGACATGTGAGTAACACGAAGGCACATTTCGAACCACAAACTGAGCACAGACCTTGAATAAAAAAGGAAGAACAAAAATGTGCACCATGCTTCCACGAACGCGAACCCACAACTTCCAGTACAGCACAGGTCCTGCTCAGTGTGCAAGCAAGACAGAACTGATGTCAGCAAAAAAATTGCATATCTTCCGACAAAAAAGGGAACAACAAAGTTCGGGCATTTCTTAAAATTCTGCAAAAACTGTAACGATTAAGCCTGCGAAAAACATTTCTTCTCGACGGATTTCTTCAACACAGATGCTTTAGAAAGTCAAATTTGTAACAACAACAACAACAAAATAATCCGAACAAACTTTACCAGACTTGGGTAGACAAACACCTAAGCTAATTTTACTCTCACGAAGATCATCAACGTTTTGAAAATACAAAATACTAAGAATTGCAAACTAAGCTTTCGTCCTTGAAAAGAAGTAATATTTTTTTTCAATCACAAGGAAGGGATCAAATGCTTCGTTATTGACTTATAATGGAAGTCTGTAGTACCCAAGTTACAGGATCATTAAAAATGCAAAGCAAATCTCTGTTCCTTTTCCAATATTTTCTTCATTTGCAACTTTTACTCAAGAAACGGTATGCTCCCAAAATATTATATGCTCCCAAGACAGTTTTCATATGCAAAATCGCTCATAAAAATTTCGCAGATGAATTTTTCCTTTCACAGGAAAACGGTGGTCATTAAAAATGTGTTGAAAATACTTGAATCTCTAATAGTACTGAACTTGCACTGGCAGAAAAGTATGAATATTGTACGCTGGTGTGTAATATTCTTTTCCGTAGAGTGATGGGGCAATAAAATTGCAAACCTTCGAAATCTTTCCACAACGGCTCGGGTTATAAACAGTTGAAAATGTGGCTAAGAAACAATGAAGAATTAATTAACTGCGGGCATGTAAAAATTACGCCATCCCTCCATCCTTTCAAGAAGATACGGGAAGAACAAGACTGACACAGCTTATGGACCAACCCTTACACAACGCGTTCTTCGAAAATTTTCACGCTCGAAAAAAAAACGCGAATATTTCGTAAATTTCTCCAGGGCGGACTGATCTTCGCGGCACGTAGGAATGCAACATTCCGACATCGCTTTTTCCCAAAAATTTCAGCAGAATTTTCGACACAAATTTTCAGCGCGGACATAACTGAATATCAGCCAACAGATGTAGCGGGGCAACTACGCATAATTCTCGATTGAAATGCAGCATAATATTTTATGGGGAGATTGATGAAAATTTCGAGGATATTTTCACCAACCGCACGATCAAGAATTCCGACACTACATAAGAAAAAAAAACCTGTACTGCGGCTCGGCTAGTACATTTCGCCACAGAGGCAAGCAGCGTTCTCGTGGCTCGGACAAGAAGAGACAGGTGTCGACGCATTTTTTTTTCATTATGTTCGACGACGACGACTCGACACCGCAGAACCAGCGCGGAACAACTGGAGCACGCCAGAACGGGAGCAACTAGGAAACGGTTACAAAAACCCCAGTCTGGAAGTTTAAAAGCCGTTTTTTTCAAGTGAGATGCAATCGACTCAGCCGAGAATAAAAAGATAATTAGAGGGAAGTGGCACCTCGCAAAGTAAATCATCAAAATCTGAAGATCCCGACGCCGAAATCTTGAAAAGGCATCGCTTTAGTTGATCGGCCTCTATGAAGAGCTTCTGGCGTAAACTGAACCCACGCCTCGAACCCAACGACATTGTTGTCACTTCTGAATGACAACTGATAATCCCGCCGCGCATCATTAATGTCTCTGATTCTCGACAGCAACGGGTGTCGACGAAAAGGCTTCCGTCACCCAGGCGCAACTCTGTCGCCAGGCGCCAAGTCGACGAGACTCGTCACATCAAAATTGACGACAGCGACGAGGACGAAAATAATATTAGCACCATAAATTTTTCCTCACACAGTCAAAACAGTCTCCGTCAGGGTTATTTACGTTAATGTCTTCTTACACGCGTGATTGACGGAAAAAAAGGGGATTGTACGCAAAAGCGTGCGACGTCATGCTATTTTATCATGGATTTGTGTCCACGTACTCGTATCCCTTCCTTCGTCAGACGGAATCGTGCCTAAAGAACATTATCTACACAAAAAAGAACAAGGAGAAAATCAACCATGATCAAAATTTTTTGGCCTCTAATCATATATAATGGCCAAATAATCATTTTTTGGCCTCTTTCGGAACTCCACCTTTCTTTTCTCATTCGCATGTTCTTAAAGTATATTATGACGTTTTTTTTTTTAATCTAGATTTCCCTACAAATCATGCATATGCTCGAGGTAACCTGCGATTCGTAAAATCTTCATTACGGTATGTACGGAGTTTTTATCTGAGTGAAATGACTTGTTTCAATGTACAGTATGCATTTTACTTTCAAAACTGTAAGATACTGTACTTGCGAAAAGTAAATTCAAGTTCGGAAAGAAGTACCACTTTGATCATGAAAAGAAATTCACCGTGGGTTTTCAACTTTTTTGTGATCTTTTGAGTGTGTCTTTTTGTTGGTGTTTTTCTCTCGTCACCGAACGCAAAATGAAACGTGTTTCGCAAAAATGCTTGAATATTTCAAGGCCTGAAACAGTTACAATATTTCTATAATACAAATCAGCACATTATGGTATAACTGAAATGGTTGCAGAGCGGAAGAACTTTAATAACGACAAAAGAAAAACTATGCATAGCCCCCGAATGCGGTCAATAAAACGATCCAACACAAAAAAATATTTCCCTGAAAAACATTCCGAACTGCATGGGGGAATCGCAAAAGTAATTCGGAAATTTCGATCAAACGAGTGTCTGGCGCCCAGGTACGGAAATGAGAAACACTGGTACGAAAAAATAATAACCTCGAACTCCGGGGAATAAAAGTTATTGCTTCGATGAAGAAAGAAAATGGTAGAACAACGACAGAACAACGTCTCTTAAAAATCCGTACACGATTTCAAAACGGAAAAACATCCTGGATGCATGAGAGTCCTGACGACCCGAGACGAACATGGGCCACAGCCTGGCCGAATACTATACTGCATATGCTTAATGAACAGCGCAGTGTATTACCTTATATTGTACTATATATTCCTCGGAAAGCTTTCGCTCCCCGGCGAGAAAAGCAATAATTTCATTGGAAAGTTAGCATCAACGTTCTAATGCCGGACTGGGATTGCTCTCGCGAAAAAAAGTGAAGCTTTGAAATACAATAATGTATATATTGAGGAACAAGGTAATGGTGGTAACAACTCGAACAGACAAACGCTCGACGCGGCTTCTGTCGTAATTATAGGGCAACGTTTCAAAATTAGAACCTTGTCTTGAAGCTCTGAAAATTTACGAGTTAAAAAAGCAGAAAAAGCACGGTATTAATTAGGCCTCAAGTGGACTTGAATTTTTCTTTCAGGTGCATGTATATTCGGGTATGCGTCGAGGAACCTTTCATAAACAAATGAATGAAAAAGCTGTTTCAAGCGCCAGGGATCACAAAAACGTTCCACCAAATGATGCGGCAGTTTTTCAAATTTTTTTTTAGCTACAAGCAACGATATTTGGGATAATACAAAATTACATCGTATGCGAAAGATTCCTCTACGCATAAAATTTTAACCAACTATTATTTAGGGGGGGGGGTCAAGATAAACCTGGAATACCTTGTACACAACTGAGAAATAACAAAACTTCAAGTACTAAAGCGAGAAGGTACGTGTTAAAATCGAGCACCGCCTCACAAATGCATCCGTCAACTCAAAAGGCATGATTGTAATTTTTTAAATCCTAATCAAAACGATTGTCAGAGGCATGACCCCTATCTCGGGTTCTCCATGGGACCCCACTGGTCTATCAAGAGCCGCAGCAGGGTTTCCAGCAATCTTTCACCCCTGATAAATGATGTTCTAAATAAACATCCGAATCACGACCAAGTATTAAGCACTACAGTACAGTAATACCAAAAATAGTTTAATGCTTTAAAATGATCAACCTCGTCCACAGATGTCGACAGCAGCCAAAATCGAGGCGACGTTGATCGTATATATAATCCTTGAACAGAATTTGAATCAGATGAAAATCACAAGCCGAAATACGGATCGAATCGAAAAATTCAACGCATTCTGCAGACGTTATCACAAAAAAATCCTTCTGCACCCGCACGGGGATTTAAAAAAAAACGGTGAAAATAGAGCAACGCTGTAAACGATGGGGTTCGGGGTCGACCCAGTCTGCAACCCAGGACTGGGTTAATAAAATAACCGTGTCAGGCACGCGGTCCGACAGCTGCCGTTCGCCGTCGAGTTACTCAATCACCAGCGTGATTCATTTTCAAACCAGCGTCGCATGCATTAAAAAAATAAAATCCTAAAATATATCTCAGCGACGAACTCATTAAAAACAGATTCCCGTTCCTCTTGGGGGATCAGGCCCAGCTCACGATTCCCCTCGTCAGCAAAGCGAGCAACGAAGTGCTTCGCTTGGGGGGGGGGGGGGGGTCAAGATAAACCTGGAATACCTTGTACACAGCTGAGAAATAACAAAACTTCAAGTACTAAATCGAGAAGGTACGCGTTAAAATCGAGCACCGCCCCACAAATGCATCCGTCAACTCAAAAGGCATGATTGTAATTTTTTAAATCCTAATCAAAACGATTGTCAGAGGCATGACCCCTATCTCGGGTTCTCCATGGGACCCCACTGGTCTATCAAGCGCCGCAGCAGGGTTTCCAGCAATCTTTCACCCCTGATAAATGATGTTCTAAATAAACATCCGAATCACGACCAAGTATTAAGCACTACAGTACAGTAATACCAAAAATACAGTAGTTTAATGCTTTAAAATGATCAACCTCGTCCACAGATGTCGACAGCAGTCAAAATCAAGGCGACGTTGATCGTAGAATATATAATCCATGAACAGAATTTGAATCAGATGAAAATCACAAGCCGAAATACCGATCGAATCGAAAAATTCAACGCATTCTGCAGACGTTATCACAAAAAAGTCCGTCTGCACCCGCACGGGGATTTAAACACAAAAAAATGCTGAAAATAGAGCTACGCTGTAAACGATGGGGTTCGGGGTCGACCCAGTCTGCAACCCAGGACTGGGTTAATAAAATAACCGTGTCAGGCACGCGGTCCGACAGCTGACGTTCGCCGTCGAGTTACTCAATCACCAGCGTGATTCATTTTCAAACCAGCGTCGCATGCATTAAAAAAATAAAATCCTAAAATATATCTCAGCGACGAACTCATTAAAAACAGATTCCCGTTCCTCTTGGGGGATCAGGCCCAGCTCACGATTCCCCTCGTCAGCAAAGCGAGCAACGAAGTGCTTCGCTGCTGTTGCGCCTTGCGGGCGTGACGCGTCAACTTTACTCAAAAGATGAACAAGGGTTGGCTGGAAAGTTCATAACGGATATTTTTTCAGGTTCGAAATGAGAGATTTCCTGTCCGGAAAGTGACGGATAATTCTTCATTTTTTATGTTGCTTCTTTTCAACATGAATTCGGGTTGTTTGAGGCGGAACAAAAGCATATTTTACCCGGCGGGCGAAAAATTGTTATTAAACCTTTCAAGGGTTTATCAACACACCGCATTACAATTTTTTCAAGAATTTTCGTGAATGGAAAATCATACATGCTCAATTTGATAAAATCTACCAAAAATTCAACTGTCAGAGGCATGAGATTAGATTACCCCTGCACAACCTTATATTCGTTCAGAAGGAACAATCCGGCCAATAATGTATGATTTTGAGCCGTTTCACAACATTTGTCTCAGATTGATCGTTTGATTACTAAATGCCGAACTTCGGTAAAATCGATTCGGAAACTCAAGATGAAAATTACAGAAACGACAAAATTTCAACAAAAAATATCAAATGATCCTCGGTAAAGTGAACTGTACATCAGACTTGAAAAAAGTTCATTGGAGAATCTTATAAATGTGTTTCCCTCGAAAATATGCAGAAATGTCCATAATATATATCAGATGAGGTCATTACTGAATACATTTGTATCATGCCACATTTTTTTTTTACAAATCGTTGTATTTCAACATCGGAGCAAAGGCTTCTAGCCTTCAACCCAGATACCCGTTATTGATTCGAATTTCAGCGTTATTTTCAACCCGCATTGAAAATATGCACCCGCACAACGGCGTTGTCAACATTTCAACGACAAAAATAGGCATATCGAGTCTCCGTTTGCGTGGATACAATCGGCACTTGCAGATTTCAGAAAACATCATCATTCTAGTAAAATGTGATCCAAAATTTCAGTTTGAATCTCTTGAATTTTAATTTTAAAAAATAATCTTCATTTTTCCACCTTTTTTTCAACAGTACAGTTTTTGACTGGCCATTGCTCGAGTCGTGCTTCAATCAAAACTACGAGGAAGGCGAACAGACTACCGTTTGCGAAGAATGACGAAGCATGAAGAGAAAATTGCTTGCAGCGGGAGCCTGAAGAATTGATAGTAGTGAGGAGAATATCAGACCCAAGCCGGGATCTGACGGGGGGATTGACACAATTCAAGACTGAAGATGATCGAGACCCACATTTGGCACATCGCAGGCGTGCAAAAGTGCATCCTCACTAAAGCCTTCTCCGCAGCTTCGCTATTCCGTGACAAAAAAAAAGCAAAAAGATCACCGACGGTTTCTCGCGGGGAAAGAAAAGATAAAAGTTTCGTAAAAGAATCATCAACCCCGGGGAGGGGGATGGAAGAAAAGATAAGAAATTCCTGCAAAATAATTATCGCTTCAACATTCGTTCAAGATAATCCGAAAGGAATACGCTTTTTTTTATTCTTCGTTGTCTTCTTCCTACTCCACCCACACGGAAAGAAATGTCGGCGCGTACAGAAGTGCGAAAATAACATACTCCGTCTAAAGATTGATGTTATGTGCACCAAGTATCGGATTTCATCATCATCATCATCGATTCGTTTCGCCCACGTTCGCAGGAATGTTGCCCTTATTTCTGGTGTTCATCAATAAGTAGTCCACAAAAAAGCCGAGGAAACTGGAAACGGGGGAATAAAAAGTGCACTGCTCACTTCCGCTCAAGAAAAAAAATGGCAATTTTCGAAAATCAAAAGGTGAAGCCAATGTAAATAGAACACCGATGGAAAAAATGCACTGATCAATAGAGCTGGAGCTAAAATATCATATTTTACAACACAGTACAGTACTGAACTGTAAAACCTCGATCAAGTTTTACAACCATAAATACCGTAAACTTAATTTTTAAAATCTTACCAGGAGTTTCTTTCCCTTGTGACTGACTATTTCAACGGTCCGATGTTAGAGATAAACAAAAACTATTCATAACGAATTTTATTCAACAATAATTTAAAAATTGATTCCCATTTCTTTATTCGTCGTATGTTTTTGAAATATTTATGTTCGAAATTCGGTTTACATTTTTCAAGACTTCCGTGCGTTGAATTAGAAAAGATTAAAATTCGAAAATTCAGCTCCACCGATATCAGTGGAATGGACACGCTAAAAAAAAGTTCTGAATAATTCGAGCATTGGATATCCCGCGAGGGAAATGCTTCATCCCCTCCAGGCTGAAAAAATCTTCTTCGTCTCTGAGATAACGTAGGAAAGGAATGAGCACAGGAAGTCCATACTACGAATTTGCTCAAAGCGAAAGCCCTTTTCAGCCGCATGGCTTCATTCTCCATGGATTTCTGCGGGCTTCCGACGACGTACATCTAAAAGCCCTTTCACACACGCCAAACAACCAGACATTCCCACGCTCAATTTCACCAATATCCGATCCCTTTATCGAGTAAAAGACGTGACGGGGTGCACGGCATTAGGCAGCCTTGTGCGAAATTTCACGCCAGGTATCGAGAGCGAAAGTGGACGCACAAAAGACGCATCTCACTTCAGGAATGTCGCACTGCGTAACTGAAAGAGACTTAGAGTAAACGTCGTTGTCGGTCGGCGACTGCAACAACTCGTCAAGAAAGTTCGGCAGCCTTTCTACGCGGTGGTTCGCACCGAGGTCTCAAAGGCGAAATGCTGACATTTATTCGACGTGCGAAATTTTTTTTCTTTCCGAACTTCTAAAGCCCATATCACAACCCTTTCTTTTTTTTCTTCGTAAAGCATGATCAGCAAACACTGTCCCGCATGTCGGAATAGCATTCTTTTGAGAGGGGAAAAAATGTGAGAATTCCAACGTTTCTTCTAAACGAGGTGTGGTCGAAAAATATTTCCCTTTAGGATTTGAAATGACGCGCCTACATACAAAAGTTAATCGAACGATTTCACACAAATAAACAAATGCCATACAGTACTAAAAGTTATACTGTACTATACTGTAGAATGTAGATACAATACTGTACTGAGAATTCGAAGTTTTTGCAGCGTGTAACAAGGAAGTTCTTCGGGTAATCGAAGTTCCGACTCAAAATTTTTCAAACCCATGTGCGTTCTAACACGCAGAATTGAGCAAAATTAAAATTCTTTCGAGAAGTGTTTCCTTCAACTGCAGACATGACTTCGAAAACTTCTTGTTTGCCAATGGTCATTTTATGGCAACCCAGTTAATTTCTGGGGTATTCAAAAAACATGCAGGTGTAACAAAGCATTTTTCATCACAGTGATGAGGAGCACTACCAACTTTCCGTCCTCTCTCAATTTAAACCTGGGTGTTTGATAATTTAAAGAACCTGTGCACAGTAGAGGACATTATTGAGCGGCATTTTGGTAAAAGTACGTCATTCCCCAGTCGTATAATAAAGTGGGCACAGGGACTAAAATATACTTACATAAATCAAACTTTGTATTTCACGCGGCAACTGAAGGCACTTCATCAGAATTTCGATGTTTTCTAATATAGAACAGTTTTTTTATAATTCTAAGTACAAACTGCATCAAACTATATCAAAAAAGATGGACAGCACATTGAAAAACTGCACATGCACAGGTCAATGCGTCAACTACTCAAGAGGAAACTCCTCAAATTTCAGTGCGCGTGGACTCATAAAAAAGGTCGAAGAGCCGAGCAACAGTTTTATGCAACCGGTTTATGAAACTAGTCGCCCGTGCAACGAACATTGACTCAATAGGCTTGGCGAACAGAAAATACTACCAGAACACTCCAAAAGCCAGGTCAGGAACTCACCGGGGCCTTTTGTTCACAACTATAATGCAGTAATAAGCAATTTTCAAAGTTTGCCCGAGGGCCAGATCATTTTACAGTTGAAATGCGTTTTTTTCGATTAAAAAAAATTAGAAAGAAAAAACTCCGAACTTCGACATTTACAGTACCGACCTAGAAGCTGTGCGTTTCCAATACGGCGGCTTTTTTTTTCTCCCGATGCATAAAAAAAGTCTGATTAAATGCTAGGCGAGGTACTGTACAAAATACTGTATATGTGATTTAATGTAGAGTACTGTTTTATTTTTCCGCTTTAACGAGAAAGCTATTACAAAACTGGGAAGCTGCGTTTCGCACGTGAACTCGAGAGGAAATAAAGTACAGAACTGAATCAGAAGTTGACTTCGCCTTTTCAATTCGTGAAAAAAAATTAGATTTTCCGAATGGTCCGCTGACCAGCCCAGGGACCCCCCGAGGGCGCAAAGTCGCCTCTTTTGTTTCCCGCGAGCTCATTCTAAAGCAAACGGAAATGCGCTGATTGAAAAATATAGCGGCCGAGGAACGAAACGCGACTTTTCTTCCGGTCGGGTTCGAAGACCTCGTCGGTTTCCGGGACACGAGCCGAGATACTGACGTTCTCCGATGAAGTCTTTCGGTGCCGACAGGGTAACAAGGCATCCATCAAGCGTATTACGACAACTTGGTAACGGAAACTGCTCAAAGAATACAGAAAAAAAGATAGATACAGTTTACAATATATACATATTCAAAGGAAGCCTTTCCTGCTGACGGGACTGGAAAAATTCAGTTAGGCTTTCTGATTACAAGATCAGCAATATGCGGCGGCGCGCCTTGGCAGGGTGGTGATGTATCACACAAAGGCTCTTGACGGATCGACCCGCATCTCGATAATTTCACTGGCCCCCGAGGAAGATCTGGAGCGAAGTTACGAAGATTCCTCGAGGTGAGGTTTTTCATTGAATTTATTTCTTTTTTTTTTCTCGAAGCAACGCATGAACAGTCCACAGCTCCAATCGCCGTCAACAAAATCTTCGTAGTCAATTCACTTCGCCCTGAAGTACAGTCAGGTGAATGAAGCTTCTTAATGATCAGCCTGAAACAGGAAGGCATTCCGATAAAATCCCAGGATCCCTAATTTCATAATGCCTGTAATATACTATACTGTACTATAGAAGAGAAATAACAATTTTCATGGCGATGGATCAGATTTCATCCCATTCCTCGAAAGCTGGGTTCAAGTCCAAGTTCTGGAAAGGATAAAATTATATTTCCTTTCTCTTTCTCGTGAAAAACACTTATATTTGACAACCTGATGTCAAGGATTTCCAAAAATTACTTCACGCAGTTCCACTTCTTCTGACACCAATTTCACAAACATAATTGCATAACTCGCCGCCATGGTCACCTATTTTATGATTCTAGTGGCGCTTGAATTACTCAATTGGTATTTGCTTACAATTTTTTCGCGGCACTAGTACGAGGAAAAACTGCAAAGGGGAAGTGAAGTAATATTTTTTATCACGTAAGCGACGAATGGCAGAAAATTTGGCCATTTGACACAAGCCCCAGTAACCCACAAAAAGGAAACCTAACCTCGGTTCACGTTCTCTTTCTCAACAGCTCTCGGACGGATATCTCGACAGGAAAACCGAAAAATAATTATCTTGACCCGACCGTCACTTCAGACTTCTTTGAAGGAGTTATCCTGACATACAAATTGAAAAATTAACCCTCCCACCTAAAAACTATTTAAAAAAAAAAGCAACAGCTTCGGCTGCCGCGAAGTAATTTCATTTGCACTTGACCACGGCAGAGAACGAGCATTAATACAAGCCACATCGTCCAGTGCGATGGAAATTAATAGTCAGTGACCCTGTCGTTACGAAACTTGTTTCCGTTGCGCAGATTTTTATTTCGTGGTGGGATGGAGAGAATAATCAGCATGGTCACAGGTGTTACTCTCTCTCTCGTGTACAGTGAATACAATATATATATATACCGCACATATATCTTGACCCACATACTTGGGAATTACAAAGATTAAAAAAAAAAATTAAAAAAAAGACCCCATAGAAGGACGAGCGGCGCGTTAAAAGTCTGTCTCCCGTACCCAACAGACACCTGCCTTGCGAAGAAGTTATTGCTGTAATCAAATTTCACGCCAGCGCTCGTACTTCTCCCTAGATCCAACCAGAAAGAGGGTGTACCAAATGCAAAGCAAACTGCATGAAAAACACACACATGAAGGAAAAGCCTAGCAACACGATAAATCCTCCAACGTTCATCTGAGAAGATAATTTTAAAGCATTCAGATGAAATATTTGTTGGACGCACGACTGTTTTCGTACAGTTTAACACGCCGAGCTGGAAACATGCACGAAGATAAGAGAAGATCTTGAAACAAACGACGTGTTTCACAGACGATGAAAAAAAAACACACTTTTATTTCGTTGCTTCCTTCATGGTGTACTTCCGAACAGTAATTGCTTTCGTGCCTTTCGGGAGACTTGACAGTCGACATAAACTCTCACGCGAGTCTTCCGCAAAAAAATATTAGGCCCTGCTCAATGTTTCTTACGCGCCGCAGTATGAGAAAAAGGGAAAGAAAAAAGAAACATTTGAAAAGTTGTTTAGAGTAGACCGTTCAAAAACAAACACGTCATAGTTCTTTTTTTTCTATGGGGGACGATAAAGCCCCATATCCCCATACATCCTGGTGTTTCTTCGCGGGGCGTCTGAGCCTCGTCAGCATAACACCGTCGATTCCCGGGAGCGTTCAACGACTTCGCCCAAAAGAGCAAGACGGTCTCACATGGTCCCATTAATTAATCACTGACGTGCCGAGAATACTGAGTTCCGACAATGCGATAACTGGCCGAAGAAAATGAGGAAATTTCCGAAAACTGGAGTTCGAGGGATAGTTCAGAAGTCTACGCAGGACCTGGCAATTAAATTATTTCAGTAATCCAGTTTCCGGGTCAGAACCCTTCGAAACATCGTAGGATCAGGTCTCGGTTCATCTGTCGGGAATTTTCTTCAAATGCGGCAGTGGGAAACTTTATGAGAATTTTTAGGAAATTTCAGATATTCAGCATAACTCCAGCCTGCAAGTAGGTTCAGAAAGCCAGATAGGGCAGGTGAATATACATACAATATATTTATTTATTCTTTACGGAAACGGAAAGCCTTTTCAACGTTATGACTTATCTTTACTTCGAAGCATGTAAACTAAAATTGACACAGAAGCTAGAAAGTCAGAAAATATTCCTCAGTTGAAAAAATTACATAATCTACATTGATCAAAATAAGCAAGCGAGAATCACCAATCTTCACATATAAGAGAGAGGTTCAGAGGTATCGATAAACTGGTGATAAACCGAATGCATTAGGTCTAAAAAAAAAACCCCCAAAGGTTTCTTTTGTCGGCGGTGGGAAACTTCCGATTGCTACAATATTACAAAACGGGTTTTCATGACATCAAACATAGCAGCGTACAGTATACGATTCCCGCAACGATTGTAACTTGCTCGAACTGATGCCAAGAGAGGTTATGCATCGCAAAACAGACGCATCACAGTTAGATGCATCACAGACGTCCGATGTTTACGAGGCAGACAACGGGGGGTAAAAGTACGTTCTTATTTTATTTTATTTTTTAGATGGAAATCGTATGTCAAGGGCAAAATTGGGCGCAACGACCGACTTGACATTCGAACCAATAACCTTTGAGCAAAATGCACAAACGAGTTCGCTGCTCAACCCCCCACTCCTCAATTCTAATCTACTTAAACTACCTTCCGCAATAATTCGTCCCGCCAGCAGAAGAAAAATTACGACCACTCAGCCATGTCCAAGTAAATTTCCCCAAGAAGGAAAGACGCCTCAGAAGGGCTCCGCTTTTCCCACGCAGGTTACTTCGATTGGGGAAGAAAAAATATTCCAGGGGGAACTCTTTCCTCGGGTTATCGGGCGACTTCTCTCTGAACGCAAAAATTCAAGAGCACGCACGGAATTTGACAGGAAAAAATTATTCAATTTTATGCCTCCGCTACGGTGAGTGAGTGATGCGTTTATAACTCAGCAATAAACTAACCAAAATTGACACCTACCCGGCCTAAATTCAACGATAAATTACTCAAATAATCGCGACCGTCGATGTAAATGAAGTGTAGGACAGATGGAAAAATTACAATACGATATAATTGACCCATACCTGAAATGATGCGAAAAACTGAAAAGCTGCAGTGGTTGAGGATAAATGCAGGTGTAAAAGCAAGATATACGGTAATCCACACGCATACCTTTTTTTTATTCTTCTATCATAGCACAGAAAGTACGGTTCGTAACAGTTTCTCACTTGAATGAAACAAAAAATCATTAGCTCATCAAGGGCCAATAAGAAACACTCCAGTAGTCGATCACGCACTCAAACAACACAAGCACAGAAAGTCTCGAAAGATGAATCAACAGAACAAAAGAATGGTCAAGTGTTCTGCGTTTATTCGCGACGCTGGGCAATTAGAAAGCAGAGGCAAACGCAGTGTTATGCATCAGCCCACATTGTGTGGCTGAATGTTGCTACCATACGCATCCTCCACTTTCAAAGGCATGTGTCCAGGGATCAAAAAGCTCAGGGAAGTCGGTTTCCCTGCCAGACAAGAAGAGCCTCCTGGGTCGTTGATCACTGCGAGCTGCTGCTGTTCAGAGGGAATGGAACTGTCGAAACGGAGGATTTTTCCCCGACGTGGCGAGAAGATTTATCGCCACTGCCGTGGACCACCTCGATAAATCCCGACGTCTCTGGCTTCCTCAACGCCCTCCGAAATTTTCCCCCGAAAAAATTCCTCCATCGTCTCTCGTCGTCACACAGGCCTGTTCCACGTGAGCAATTTCGCGCGTAGGTTCAAATGGAATGTTTTCATGCTCCCCCACTTGGCCGCCAATTGCCCACACGATGAGCCCCGCGAAATAATTGTTTACTCGCGTTTCCCGACGTAATTTTCAATGTCTTTGCTACCGCAGAAACGAAAGAGGGAGGGAGAAAATCCCCCGCTGGCTTATAGAGACCGTAAATAATTGTTTATTCTTTCGAGGCGATGTCGGATTTTCAATGTCATCCGATGGCCACCCACGAGCGCGACATCCGTCAATTGAACTTCCAGGGTCAACAATCGGAATGGCATTGATTCCAGCTGCCACAAAGCGGGAATTCCACGTCACACAAAAATAATTTAATCTCTGATATATCTTTCTGGGCACAATAAAATAACCTCAGATGGGAGTGCGGTTGAGGATTTCCCAAAGTTCAGAGGAACACGTGGGCTTGTCCGAACGGTCCTCGAAAGCACTTAAAGCGTCATTATTATCATCAGATGAATATATTTAAACGATATTATGACGATGAATGGATGCCGGGAATTTCCTGCAGTAAAACGTCGAAATTCTTCCGCTTCAAAAGAGATTGGGACATTTTTTATGAGGTCTCACTACCATTGACCTCAGCAATGACAGTAAGCTCAGAGATCACATGTAAACGTTAATCAATTCAAAAACTTTATTTCGAGTAAGAACCGGGATATTCTACTTAGCAAAATATTTAGCCTTCATCGGCCTCAGGCCCAAAAAAATCGCACAGCTGTTCTCGCTGATTGAATGTAACATTTGAACCAAAATTTTTGAAAGCATTCGCCTAAAGATTCACCTCTCAAATCGCATAATTTCATTAGTCTGGTCCCTGGAGGAATGATGGACGCTGAAAATACAATAGTTTAGGCAGGGGTGCCCAAGATACGGCCCGCGGGCCAGATCTGGCCCGCAGAGGCCTTCAAACTGGCCCGCAGACCATCCAAACAAAATTGCCTGCGCTTTAAAAATATCTAGCAACATTGCAAAATTTTCCTGATTTCAGCAAGTTTTATGATACATTTTCATTAATTTTTCTAAGAAACTCCTAGCAATTATTTCCTTGATCCTTTCAGTCTACATACAAAATACCAAAGTAACGTTAGTATTTCTGGAAGCTTCCAGAATTTTCAGTTTTCAGTCAGGAAGTGTGCACTCAAAGTTGCTCACTCCCTGCTCCCTTGCTTTCAATTGACACATGCACTCAGCTTTCTTTAGTAACTTTTATCATATCCAGAAAATTTTACATAATGAAGCATAATTCATTTATTTGCACTGCATTTTTTTAAAGAAAATCAATTGAGAGTACAATGCATTATTGTGCCATCATATATTTGTGATGAACTGAGTATTATGTTGTTAGTTCTTCATAGTGTTTAGGAATATGTGATTTTTTGTGCTGGGAAATATGGAACAAGGATAAGAAAAAATGCACTTGAAAAGAAAAGTCTGAGTTGAATTGAAAAGTCTGAGTTGAATTCTCCCCCAAAGAAAAAATAGAAATTTTTCTTTTTCAAAAACATGCAGAGCACAAATAGGGTTTGAGCACTATCAGATAAATGGAAAATGCTGAGGGATTTAAGGGTAAACAATGCTCTTCTGGTGGTTAAAGGAAGTAATTGATAAATAATTTTGCATTCAAAAAGGTTTTGAATAAAAATTGGCTGAAAGCAGTGGCACACAAAAAATTGAAAGTTAGTACAGTGTTTAACAAAGAATGGAAAAACAAATATTTCTTCACAACCTTCACAAAATGCTTTGCTTTTTTGTCATGAAACAATTTCAGTTTCCAAGGAATACAATCTTTGCTGGCATTTTAGGTCCAAACACAAAGACTTGAGCAATATAAATTACTCCAAGAATTGCCAAGCTTGCTCAAAAAAGGACTCATTTTTTACTTTTTTTAAATTCAAAGGAGTCTAAAATTTTGAAGTTTGTAAAGGATTTAATTTATTTTCACCATTGTGGCCCGCAGAGAAGTCTTGCTTTTCAATGTGGCCCTTGACCACTTTTGAGTTGGGCACCACTGTTTAGGGCATAGCGTTTTAGTCAGTTCCAACTTGTCTGCGCCTTGGAATTGAAAATAAACTATACTAGTGCAAGCAAAACCTTCATTCTGACGAAGTTGACCACTTTGGGTATTCAAGAACGATCGCCGATTTATCACTCAATGGGTGTTTGCGACTGATGCACTCAAGCGAACAATTCAACCTCCTTAATCAAGAATTTCGGAAGGCTAGAAGTCTTTGAAGAGATAAATATGGTATTGTAACTGAAGCACGAATAGTATCCGAAGACTCATTCGATTCTAGAAACATTACATTTTCTGAAAGTGAGTCATATTCACAGGCAAAATATCTTCATTTCTCAAAACACAAAAAAATACAGTGGTTTCTTACAATCTATGACGCTATAAATTCAAGCAAATACGGTAACTCGTGAGTCTCGTAAGCTTTCCAGAACTTCAAAAAGGTATCGACATGATCATTAAAAAATCGGAAACCTTTCGACACTCCCGCGGAAAAAAAACACATACACACACAAAACGGTACATCTCGACGTATAAAAAGTCACCACAGCAGGGGATTTCGTTCTATGCTTTCTGTACCTGGGCCCCCGCCCCCTAGAAAAACCGAATTTCAAAAACAAAACAAAAAGAGTTCCTACTCTCTCTCTCTCTCTCTCAATCCAACTTTTTGTTCCTCTTCTCCCTGTTTTATTCGACGTTCGGGTGGACGACGGGACGGGAAGTAAGTACGATGAACTCTCAGGGTCCGAGCGGGCGGTGCTCTCCTTGAGTTCTCAACACAAGTTTCCAGGAGAAAAAAAAATCGTTGAAAACCCGGGCCGCGTGGAGAATAACGAAATCGCCGGCAATTGCACCGGATGAATGCTCTCCACAGGCCGCAGCAGCACAGCGGTCTCCTCCTACCATATGCGCAGCTATTCCCTCTTGGCGTGAAAATCGTCCCTCAGTCCGCAGAGAGAGAGAGAGAGAAAAAAATTTATATTTACTGTATATACATGCATGCTGTTGCACTGATTTTTTTTTTCAGTTGAAGCAGAAAGAAGAAACGGGGGAGGAGGGTTTTCCGTCTTCGGTTAAACATCAAGCGGGAAAATAAATATAAAGGAAGAACAAAAAGAGCGAACCGACTGCCGCCGCCTTGCGGAGGGTGGAAAATGAAATCAGAAAGCTTGGAGCCTCTCGAAACCGACAACTTATGGAGACCGAAACTACCCAAAACGTTAGCAGGTCAACGAACAGGCAACAGTTCAACAGTTACACGCAGTAATAAAAGACGATGATGAAGAATAATCATTGGCAGGAAACGGTAAATTCGTTCCTCTTTTTACGAGTTGTCCAAACTCGAAACTCCACGAGGATGTAGCAACCAAGCTGAAAACAGCGATTTAAGCAAACTTAGTAAGGTGTTCATCGTACAGTATATAATATCCGAAGGTTATCGTAAGCTCTCTCGCAGAATAAATTAAAATAAACGCAATTGTATACTTGAAAAAATACTGTACAGTACTTGCAATTTGTTTTCCGTCCGGGTTGAAACGAAGAAGGCAGACAGTTCAAGAAACTCATCATTGCAAATGGAAAAAAGTACCTGAAAACCATTGTCTAATTTCGGTAATTTCACTGTCAGTGATGATTAATGTGCTTGCTTCAGTATATGCAATTGAAGAAAATGCCCAAAGAAAACAGAGTTCATTCCCGTTATGATAGCAATATAATTGTGTTTTAATACATTTCAACTCGAAAAATTCCAGAGTATGCCTTGTTTTCTAGATCATTTCGAAATACCGACTAAACTTGCTTTTGTGATGTGATGAGACATGACATGCTCCAAAATTACGGCCTAGGAAAAATACTTTGCAATTCTTGATGCGGTATATCATCAACAACTCTAAATACATAATTCTATAATAAATGACAAGTAAGACAGCCTATATAGTAAATAGGAACCAGAATACAGGAACAATGCACAACTTCTTTAAAAATACGTCTTCTCTGCGTCAATGGCTTTTGTGGCACATACACTGCGAAGACGAAAAACTTCAGAATATTAATTCGTTATCAAGCTGAAGAAGCACGTCCTGGAAATTGATCAAGCATACATTTTCGGAATAAAATGACATCATTACTTGACGGTAGGTGGATGATACAGTAATGTATTCGGAATCCATCACTGTGCTCTACAAATATTTACAAGAACAAAAGAAAGGACAATTCAGTGCGTTGAAGCCAGACAAATTCACGGGTTTCAGCGTCCACAGGTTCCCATCGCATGGACGTAACCAAACCATATCGATGTGAAGCAGCCAAAAAAAAAAAAAAAAAAACGAGA